>MJUU01000041.1:108029-121778 GCA_002080025.1 Modiolus philippinarum | reverse complement strand
GGATCTGAAAAACAACATTTTTGCAGGGGACCATCTAAGGACTATTGTGGCCAAGTTTGGTTTCAATTGGCCCAGTAGTTTCAGAGGAGAAGATCTTTGAATGAAAAGTTTACACCGGACGGACGATGGACGAAAAGTGATGGCAAAAGCTCACCCTGGCTATAGCCAGGTGAGCTAAAAAATGAAATTTTTGAAAATTGCCCCTTTTGGGCCCATTTATCTCATGAACGGTACATGCAATGTCAAATCCGTTGACATACTGCTAATAGGAAATTTAATTATGAACACACTGAAAGAAACCCCATCAAAATCCAATAACTAATAAATATTCTACAGCCAAATATGTGAAAACACCCAATTTTGTCCTTTTGGGCCCCTGTTTTAAAAATGAGAGGGGCCAAAATAACCAAAACGGATTGGACAACTGGAACTTAAGTTATTGACCAAAAACAAAACTGTCTACAGACGACGATGACAAGAGTGCCATACCATTATACGGCCTCAAATTTTTTGCAGTCGTATAAAAACTAGAATGGGAATACTGTATATAGGTTTGATTTTCGTGAGGGCTTTATATTTTCTATTTCAGTATATGTGATAAATTGGCAAAATAATCCCTTGCAAAAAAACTGAAAGTCAATCTTTTAATGCCAAAAATTTAAATAAAAGGCTATCCAACATGTTAAATTCCCTCTGTTCTCAACCTTAATAAAAATATAAAGAAAACTGAAGTCCTTGGCAAGCAGGATAATGTCCAATAAACCTCAAAATGAGACACCTTTACTACCAAGTTTCATGAATTTCTGCTGAGCGGTTACAGAAAAGTTGGACTGACAATTACTTTCAGTTGCTTAGGAAAAGAAAATGGCCAATGAGTAGTAACCTAGGCTGAAAACTCATTTCTGCAGTAAACAGACAGTAGGACCTAGAGAGGTCTGAAAATGTACCCAACAATATAGCATGATCATACAACGATTTTGAGAAATTTACAAATTTGAGAGAAAAAATACAGAGTTACAACAATGATGATATGAGATTCGTTTCACTTGTCAATGCTGAGAGAGAGAGAGAAAAAAAGACATAATTGGGCATTACCTCACCTACATACCCCATTTTTTCCGTTTAAGTTATGAGTATTACATATTCTGTCAATTAACTTGAATTCTGATATGATTAAATATACATGCATGCAGTTATAATAAATATGATGGAAAATGCATTTAAAATAATATGATTACTACATATTCAATACAGAACTATATACATATACATTCCGAGTGCTAAAGCAAACTTAAAAACATACATTCAAGCATAAAATAATAAACAGCTGTGCCAAATAGCATGATACGCCTGTCATCACTCAATCAAAACTTTCAGTGATTTAGGTAAGGGGTTCTCTATTTAGAATGCACCTTTAAATGTCTAATTAAGCTTGATATCTCTTTAATAAATATCTCCACAAAGTTTGAAGTGAATTGACCTAAGGATTGTCAAGTTAGAGCACAACGTGTAAAAAATTGCCTTAAAATTGATGATTTAAATCTCATAACTCTTGCAAAAAAAATCAAAATTTCACGAAAAAGTATACAGATTATCAGGCCATCATACTAAATGCTTCTAAAAAGTCTGAAGTGAATTGGCCAAATAGTTCTCAAGTTAGAGTGTGACATGTAAAAAAATTGCCTTAAAATTGCTGAATAAAGTCCCATAACTCTTGCAAGAAAAACCGAAATTTTATGAAAAAGTATACAGAGCATCAGGCCATCATACTCATTACCTCTACAAAGTTTGAAGTGAATTGGCTAAATGGTTCTCAGGTTAGAGCGCGACATGCAAAAAATTGCCTTAAAATTGACGAATAAAGTCCCATAACTTTTGCAAGAAAAATTGAGCTGTACTACTTTCTCTTTACAGACTTTACAATTTCAAGAAAAAGTATACACATCGTCAGGCCATCATAACCAATACCTATACAAAGTTTAAAGTGAATTAGCCATAGGGTTGTCAAGTTAAAGCAGGACATATCATAAGGACGGACAGGCAGATGGAAGGACAGACAATCGGACATTGGTATACCATAATATGTCCGTCTTTAGAAGGCGTATAAAAACGTAAACATAATTTTCAAAAATGCAAAATAAAAGCAACAGGGACTAGTATTTATTTTTAAAATCATAGAGATTTTTTGGATAATTTTTGATGAGGTTGAATGCAAAAAATATAAAGGAAAGCCAGGTACAATAAAAGCAAGGATAATGGATTTTCTTTATGAATACAACAATTAAAATTTTTGTGTAGGAGACTTGTATACTTTGTACACTACCGTATAGCGGGTTTTTTAGCGGGGTGCTAATTTTGGCGTATTTTAGCAGTCTAGCTTAAATCGCCAAAATAAATTCAGCCAAATTTTATTCTACAGTTTATATATTTAAACAAGTATATGAAATTTATAGCATTTTTTTTTTATTATTGTTACCTTTGGAAATCAATATTTATCATGACAGCTTGAATATCTCTATGTATTGTGTATGTGTAAAGTTGTATTCAGGTCAAGCTGTGAAGGTGACAAATATTTAAAATTACTTAGGTACTAATATAAATAACATGTAATTTACTAAATAATTGATTAACGGCAATTAAAGTTAATTAAAATTAAAAGATAATTATCATTCTTTTCTTTAATATTTCATGTTGATCAACACTAAATGTAAGCCGAAACTTACTCCTTTTTAGTAACAAGGGAAATATTTTATTTTGTATTTTATGTTATCGCGAAAATAAAAACCGTCAAAATTTTTCGCATACATTTTCTCTTTAAAACTGCCAATTTTTACACCCGTCAAAATAACCCGCTAAACGGTATTTCTTTCAAGAAGCAATGATGCAAATTTCGTCTATGATGCAATGATGTAATTTAAATGGTGCTCTAAATCAAATAGGTGTATGTAAAACTTATTTATAAAAGGTTACTTAGAAACTGATCTTATTATCAGTACAAACCCCAACATGATTCATAAACTGCACTTGATGCAAAGTGTATAGTTTTAGCATCAAAATGTTCTTTATATATCCAATATAAAGGAAAAGTTTATGATGCAGCTTATGCATCACTTTTTTGAGACTTTAAAGGCAAGGCAAAATCACAAAAGAGTCTCTGGTACTTACGGATATATTTTTATATACTTGATTCATTCATGAATTTGAATAAGTTTTACAAAAGAAGTCAATGACAGACTTGCCTACCTACCTTGGTAAAAACTAGTAAGTTACTTGATCAAAAATCGTAATTTGACATGAAAAATAGAAAGGCACTTTTTATTTCATAAAATGTAACTTAAGCACAGAAACTACACCATACAGCATGTATAGTGAATGGCACATTATGTAGTCACACAATACCTAGAATTTTTGTCTAAACTAGAGCTGTCGCTGAATGGCAGCCAGGTATATCCCCCGCTAATTGATCCCTGAATCAATATGGCAAGTGTAAACATAAGTGTGTGTGGACACAATACAAATGTGGACACAATACAAGTATGGACAAAATGTTGTACCTCCCCCCTTTTTTCCTGAAAATATTAAAAGACGAATTATCTCCCCTTCAAAATTTCAGACAGCACCCATATTACTTCATGCACATCTTCAGCTGGTGTACTAAAATTGTGCAACATTTCATCAAAATCCAAGCAGTGGTTTAGGAGAACATGCGCTGACAAGGATCACCCCATCCCCCTTTTTCCAGAAAATATTCAAAGACGAATTATCTCCCCTTAAAAATTTCCGGCAGCAACCATATTACTTCATGCACATTTTCAGATGTCGTACTACAAATGTGAACATTTCATCAAAATCCAAGGAGCCGTTTAGGAGAACATGCGCTGACAAGGTTCACCTCCCCTTTTTCCAGAAAATATTCAAGATGAATTATATCCCCTTAAAAATTTCGGGCAACAACCATATACTTCATGCACATTTTCAGATGGTGTATTACAATTGTATAACATTTCATCAAAATCAAAGCAGCCATTTAGGAGAACATGCGCTGACAAGGTACATAGACGGACAGACAGACAGACGGACGGACAGGGTGATTCCTATATACCCCCTAACTTTGTTTGCGGGCGTATAAAGACCATTTTCACATTCTCCTTTGGTACTGGAAATGCCGATTTCAACTACAAAATACAGAACTGCAATGAAATTACAGGCCGGAACTAAAAAATTTCTGGAAATACCGCAAATTGATCAAATTGTAAGGTATTGATTAACCATCTGAAGGGCGCAAGATGACTCTGAAAATAGTAAGTCTTACGCTTAAATTGTAAAGGTATGCAAGTCTGCAATGAGGTTTAACCTTTGTGAACATGCTCTATATGGAAAAATAAGTTGTATACTAGAGATTTCTAACCAACCTAATATGAATAAATCTGTGATGAAAAATGAATTATAATTATATATTCCATCTTATATTTGATGAAATGACAAAAATATGTATTATTTCCAAACATTTATGACATTATGTAAATAAAGAAAATGTCTTTAATACAATCATAAATTTTTTCATTATTGTGCAACTTAAATTCTACTACAGACACATAAAATCACTTTTATTGTTTTCATTATTACCTATAGACAATTTAAGGTAGTATGGGAGTTTAAAATTGCGCATCATTCTTGCGCAAGTGACTTAAAATTGAATTCACTATGGGAACGTTGCCGTAACCATTTTCAATGTCCTATAATAGTTAAATTTGATGAAATATGGCACTTTTATTAAGTAACCACTCAAAATATTGAACCTTTCAGTTAATCCTGCTCTATTAAGGGGAGATAATTTGCATAGAAATAATAGGAAAAAAATTAGTTTTTTGGGATTTATTCAAAAATAAGTTTGGTGACCCCCAAATTTTTTTCAAGGAAATTGAAGGACAGTATATAAGCTATTAATTTACCAAATTTAAAAAAAATTCTACCTGATGTAGCTAAAATAATTTAAAATTTTGTTAAAATTCGCTAATTTTCCCTATTATTTCAACCAAAATAGCAGATTTTTACATTTCATATTTCATTCTTATATGGCCGGTGACCCCTAATTTTTATCTTATTTTTTGTATGCTGTAATAACAAAGGGTAAATCATTCTATCTGACAGAATTTTAGACCCCCGTACCACCTTAAATAGGAAGAAAACAGTACAGGGAGATAAACTTAGTAAAAGTCAATTGGATGTTTTACTTCTGTAATCACTATCTGTCAGTTTAAAGCATGTTTAGAAAAATATGAAAGGATATGGAGTGAATGTACATGTGACAAAAACGCACACGATACACAGAAAACTCCAGTTTATCAAGGACAGGGCTTTTAAAATTCATTCCTGTCTACATCTTGATGTTGCCTGGGTGTCTTCAACAAGAGGTTCAACCAATTTTATTCCTATAAAACTTTTCATTAAAATGTATCTAAAATATGACACATTAAATATTCGGTAAGTTTGAATAAATTTTGGTTGTTTTTTTGAACCATCTAAATTCATAGAAATATGAAGTGTAATAGGAACCCCCCCTTTTTTAAGCAAAATTCACATTTCTATTTAAGTAATTGAACTTGGAGCTTCTAGGTGTTGAACGTCCTTGTTCCTAGATCTTAGTACTTTGTATTACAATGCTGGGAGAATGTCTTGTCTCAGAGCATAAAAATTTGTATTTGGAAGCTTTTCGTTTTCATTTCAGCTGCTCAAATGTTTTTGTACAACAGGCTATTTCAAAAACTTTCTATCTACATTTTTTTTTTCTGCACATTAAAGTGTACATTTTCAGTCTTAAATCTGTAAATGAAAAAGATTGTTATCCAAATATTTATTAAATGCTTAAGAGTAAAATGCATTAGGTAGCTATGGTGCATTGCATAAGCATTTTCTGACTTGTTTTGTATGCCTCAAGCTATAAATCTCCAAGATGCATGATGACAATGAACATCTAACGTGTGAACTTTATGGGTGTGGGTCATTCTTCAAGACCCACTCATAGATGACATATTTGTCGAAATATATCGGTCGACCTTTTTATTGTTTCTATTCTTTTATTTTGCTATGTGTTTTTTGTGCTTTAGGTCATATTTTAGATTTTAAATTCATCCCTTTTAACAGCTCACATGCTCATATATCTCGTTATTTTGTTATTAACGTGGGAACTCATCGTTACATTTATACAAACTTACCCATAATTAGTAATAAAACTAAAACCAGATGGGGCCACTCTATCATTAAATGTAATGAGTGTTAAATAGTCTGCAACATGTTCTTTCTGGTTAGGTGTAGCACCAGGATCTAGAACTGTCCCATTGTAAACTTCCTGAACTCCCCACCATTCTACTTCATCTTTACCCTGCAGGTTTAGCTGTACTTTTCTCAGCCCTATGTCTGAAAAATAACAGGAAATTTCTAGAAATGAACTATTTTGAACTAGTTCAATTCTTTATAGATGAACAACTTCAATCTCAATTAAAGCTGTACATTTCTCAGTCCTATATATGTCTATAAATGGAAATATATTGAAAAATTACCGTAAAAGGCCAGGTATTATCCGCATTTGTGTATAATCTGCAGGCCCTTTTTTGACCTTAAAATCCAGGGAAAAAACTTAATATGCTGGGACCTCAACCAACAAAGTCTACGTGGAGATCAGTATGATCGTAGTTATTTTGTACCTGTAAATCGGTATTTTCATAGTTTATCAACTGAATGAGTCTTTATTTACTATATCTGAAGCCTTTCCTGAAAGTATTTAATGATAAAAAGGCTCAAACAAGACAAACCTTGAAGAAAAATAACATCGTTTCATCAATCAGGAAGTTCAAGTAAGATGGAAAAATCGGAACGGGTTCGGTGCGGACCGTCATATCCGCGTTTATTTTACATTTAATTTTATATTTCTAAGCCTTTCATTCCCTATAAACTGTTTTGGAATGTAATAATAAGTCACTTAATCCCATAATTTTGTATCTTTGGTACGTTAAATGTTGTCAGGGGCAATATGATATAAATAGCTCATTTTCACAAAATCAACACTTTACCGATCACGTGGTTTGTTGACAGTAAAAGCGGCTGATAAAAACATTCGTGTTCTGACATTAAAAAAGCATTTTCTGGAGGAAAGACCCATTTCTTGATAACTGTAAGGCACTATGCAATTCAAACCAACATATTTAATTAGATCCACAATGATAAGAACAGTCTGTTTGGTTTGAACAGGGAATAACAATCGATCTTCAGAGAACTTGGTCAAATCCTCAAGTCGTATAGGGTTGTATATAATCCGCATCCCCAAACCCCTAAATCCTTTTTAGGGTAAAAATAAGCGGATAATACATGCCTTTTTACGCTAACCACTTTTGAACCGGTTCAATTTTTTGAACAGCTTTAATTAATAAGCTGTGGAGTTGATCTTTACCCTATACATTAGGATTGAATACATTTCATAGTGATTTTAAATAATAACTAGATGTCTGTGGTCCACTGGGCCACAAATGAATACCCCCGCATGCCCAATATAATAAGAAGTTTAAATAAAAGGCTGATCTTTAAAGTCAACTGCGTCTTTTAATGTTATTCAAAAAACTTAATTTAGGCTAAGTATCAACATACCAATGTATCGGTAAACAGGAAGTAGTAGCGCAACAAACCTGAAAATAGCTTACACNGTACAACTCATCATCATGAAGCTCCAGACCAAATATGAAATCATTTCCACTTTTGGAAGAAGAGAAAACTTTGACGAAAAATTTTCATTAGTAGTGGTATATGAAACTAAGTATTAATGTATCTGCAAACAGGAAGTAGTAGCGCCACAAACTTGAAAATAGCTTACACGGTACAACTCATCATTATGAAGGTTGAGAATAAATATTAAATCATTTCCACATACAGAAGCAAAGAAAACTTTGACGAAAATTTTCATTAGTAGTGGTATATATAACTAAGTATCAATGTATCGGTAAACAGGAAGTAATAGCACAACAAACCTGAAAATAGCTTACGAGTAACAACTCATCTATATGAAGCTTGAGACTAAATATTAAATAATTTCCACATATAGAAGCAGAGAAAACTTTGACGAAAATTTGCATTAGTAGTGGTATATATAACTAAGCATCAACATACCAATGTATTGGTAAACAGGAAGTAGTAGTGCAACCAACCTGAAAATAGCTTACACGGTACAACTCATTATCATGAAGCTCCAGACCAAATATGAAATCATTTCCACTTTTGGAAGAAGAGAAAACTTTGACGAAAAATTTTCATTAGTAGTGGTATATGAAACTAAGTATTAATGTATCGGCAAACAGGAAGTAGTAGCGCCACAAACATGAAAATATCTGACACTGTACAACTCATCATTTGAAAGCCTAATGCTAAATATCAAATCATTCCCACCTGTAGAAGCCGAGAAAACTTTGACGGACGGAATGACGGACGGACGGACACCACCATCACTATATACCCTCCACTTTTACAAAGCGGGGCTATAACTAGAACTGTCCATGAAGGGACTATAAATACCCCACTTGAGTACAGAAATTGATTGAGCAAAATGATTCCTTTTGAACATAATATAATAATTGAACAAGATATGTTTGTGAAACACTATGCCCCCGGTAGCAAAACTAATACTAAAAATTGCAATATACACTAGAAATTATGGTTTAGTAGAATCAATTCACATATAGAATAACAAGCCTCTTGAAGTTTTACTTCAGAAGCTAAACAAAATCTAGATTTTGACCTTTTGACTTCCATGACCTTGACCTTTACCTGACCTTAATGAAATCTGCATAATGGTATTCGCCTTTATATGAACAATATACAGGCCATATAAGAAGGTCCTATCAAATGTGGTTGAAAAGATATAGGCAATGTTATAAGTTTTTACTAAAGTTTTCAAATTTGCACTCGATGACCTTGACCTTTGACCTGAAACACATTTTTGGGGTGGATTTGTACTGAGTTTCATTAGATCTATTCACATGTAGAATATCGAGCCTCAAGCAATTTATTTAACAAGCTATAGCTATAGCGGGGGGGGGGGGGGGGGNAATATCAAGCCTCAAGCAATTGTATTTAACAAGCTATAGCTATAGCGGGCGCATAAAAAAGTTCCAGACCTTTTTGAGAAATTGCTGCTAGTGTACTTGATTACAAGAAGTTTGTATAAAAAGATACATTTTAATCAGGAAAGACAGTCAGATGGATACACTGAAAAAACTGAAAAAAAATCATGACTTTGAGTTCAGCAAAATCAAGACCTGAAATTCTGCTTTGAAATTGTGGCAAAATATGATACGAAAGTTGTGGGTGCTCTGTATCAGCATGACAGTATGTTATCAACCTGGTAAGGGTTAGACAAAACTTCAAAAATTTACTCCTGCAGCCTGTATATTAATTCACTTACCTGAATTGAGTGCTTCAACACTGCTACCTTGACCTTTATTTGGCAATTTCAAAAATCTGGGAAACAATTTTGTAATATTTCTAAAAAAGAAAAAAAATGTTTAAGGGTTTTCCCCCGAACAACCAAAAGGCTTATCAAAAAGTACAAGAAAAAGATTTCAAGGTGAAAATCTAATTAACATAATAAATAAATAATACATTTAAATTTTGATTAAAATCTCCACTAAACCAAACATGCTAAGAGATACCTTTGTATCAATATTGATATATCATGAACCTGTGTAAACTGAATACTAGTCTAAACTTAGCTCTATAGGTCCTTTTTATACATGTATATGCGTTGATTTGGCCAACCATAGAGCTACAGATTTCCCCCTATATAAAAACTTGGCAACCTGAATTGTGTCACACCTGACTGGGAAGATTTTTAATTACTGTACACCAAATATGCATACTTAAGTGTGTATATTTTGTTTCCTCAAACATTTTTCTAGTGGTCAGAGTGGGGATAATTTAAATTAGAATATCAATAGTTTCTTTTGATATTTAAATTAAAAAAAAATCTCCACTTTGACCATATATGACTAACTTGGCACAGGAAGATAACCTACAAATGTTTCTCATTGGTAAGAGCAGTGATACTTTCAGATTCGACTTGACATTCATTAGAGATTAAAGTGATTTGAAAATATAAATCAAATTTTAAAATCAAGTACTTACACTTAGTTTTTTTCAAAAAAATTGTGTGAGAAACTAGTAATTCTTTTTCATATTATGGCCTGAAGCAAAAGCTATGTTTAAGTTATATAAGTCAATATATATTATAGATTACAGAAAAATTAACAATTAAACAGTGGCATATTCTTTGCATTAAAAAAAAGGTTTTACTGGGAAAATTGTCTACTCACGCTGAATGTGTAATATTACTCTCTAGAAGATTGGCCAACATCTGTTGTTCTGGTATATCTAGATTCCTGACAGTACTAAATGTAAGTGTCTCCCCGGCACTGGCAGATACTGGTGTCCTGAAAAATAAAAAATATATATATCTATTATACACATAGGTGTGATGATACAACTTTATGTATCAGGTAGGGTTGCTTGAATGAGCTGCATCACTACGAATCATGCTAGCAATGAGCTGTGATGCAAATCATTCAACAAAGAGACCTGATATATTAATGTTGTACCATCATGTCTTTGTTTATAATACTATTAACTAACATTTATTCAATATTAAGCGACTGAAATAATTTTCGTCAGGTAACATCACATTATTTGTAGTTTTTGTTGAAGAACTTCTTGATGCTTGCCATGATGTGTTGCTTTGTTAACATACAGGCAGATACACAAGCAACGTCAAGCTTTCCTTTTATCATCACCGTGTGGTGTTACAACTTTTTGTATCAGACACGCTATTACTAGGTAGAATCTCAGCCGTGTTTTATAGAAAAACACTTGTTTTGACTCTACCCTGGATTGACTCACTGATAGTGTGACGGGTGCCACTAGTGGAGCAGGACATGCTCACCCTTACGGAGCACCTGATGTCACTCCCGGTTATCATGGGAGTTCACACTATGAGTGTCTTTGTTCTTAATGTCGTTTTTTTATTTCCGTCTATTGTGGCTGTCTCACGTCCTTGTTTTTCTCTGTTGCGGTTTTTGCCATGTCTTTGGACTTCAATTTTTGTAATCATCACTTCCTTTGTTCCTTCGGTATTCTACTGCCGTTGTTTGTTATGTTATATAGAAGCATTTATCATAACTGATGTTTTTACATACATTTTTATTGGATAGAGGTATTTCATTAATTGGTAACTGTCAGTAATTTTCGTTGGAAGGTTTTAGTTTTTGATAATTGATAGTTATTTTTATGGGCAACATTTTTTGATAAACTTTGATTAGTGACAGTAACACCATATTCCAAGCACAAAGAAAAACTGAATGAAAAATTAACTGTTACTAAGGTTTAAAACTAGAAAAATTGATGGGTGTTCCATGGAACACTTGTATCGCCTGCACTACAGAAGAGCCATTTTTGGCCAAGTGAACCTCTCAAATCTGTAAAATCAAAATGTAAGTATCAGGTGCACAATTAAATCATGTGATCAACAAATTCTGATAGGTTGATTGGAATATGTTATAGTTTTGAAAGAATACCACATTAACAAACTTAATTAACAAATGAGCTATTTTGGCTCAGTGAACCTCAAAAAATCTTTTAAATCAAAATATTACGTATCAGAGCACATCTACACCAGGTGAAAAACATATCCTGAAAGTTTGGTTTGAACTGGACTAGCAGTTTTAAAGGAGTTGGGGATTCAAAAACGGACAGACTCACAAATGAGCAATTTTGGCTCCGTGAGCCTCTAAAATCTGTAAAATCAAAATTCTAAGTACCAGGTGCACATCTACACCAGGTGAACAATATATCCTGAAAGTTTGGTTTGAATTGGACTAGCAGATTTGAAGGAGTTTGCGGATTCAAAGCCGACAGACTCACAAATGAGCAATTTTGGCTCAGTGAACCTCTAAAATCTGTAAAATCAAAATTCTGAGTATCAGGTGCACAACTACACCAAGTGAACAACATATCCTGAAAGTTTGGTTTGAATCGGACAAGTAGTTTTGAAGGAGTTGCGGATTCAAAAACCGACAGACAATGCAGGACGACGACGACGACGCAAGACGACAGATAGTAATCCCTATGTGGTGACTCTGCTTACAGCAGGCGACACAAAAACTATGAGCAAACTTAACTCCTAAATACACGCTCTCCACAATTAGATTCCAGAAATAAAAATTCCAGAACTAGAGGCTCTCAAGAGCCTGTATAGCTCACCTGGTAAATGACTGACATAAACTGCAGCCCAAATTAACCCAATGTTAAAGTGTCTCATTTTCTAGAAGTTTCAAAAGAGAAAATCTTGGTCGTGTTTTCCCCATAGGGTCCAATGTTAAACAATGGTCCCCGCTGGCGGCCATCTTGGATGAGATGCAGACTTGTCAGACATAATTTTTTAAGAAGACCATTAAAAGCCTATTGTCACCAAGTTGTTTTCCAACTGACCAAGTAGTTTCAGAGAAGAATGTCTTAGAATGTGTTTTTCCTGTAGGGTTCAATGTTAAACTATATCCCCCGCTGGCAGCCATCTTGGAATACATGCCGACTTACCAGAAACCTTCTTCGATAGGTACCGACTATTGACAGTTGTCACCAAGTATGGTTTCAATTGGGCAAGTAGATTCAGCAGTTTCCACAGTAATTTTAAGCCCCACTATCCACTACAACCCATTTCAGACCATCATTCAAAAAAAAATTTGGGCAGGGGTTCCCCTTTAAATTCAGATAATACATATTGCTGAAATCAAAACATTCCAAGTCCCCCTTTCCATAAAAAAATTTTGGCAGGGGTTCCCCTTTATAATCTAGTTTTAACATATTTCTTATATTGTGAAGAAACACATCGCTACATCAATGTCTATTTGGAAACCAAATTTCATTGAAACTGGACAATGTTGAATTTTCCCGCCTTTTTTGGTGGCCATTTTGAAAATGGCATTCAACAAACAAATTTTTAACATCAGTTTTTGAAGTTGCAACATCAATATCCATTTGGAAACCACATTTCATTGAAATCGGACAATGTTGAATTTTCCCGCCTTTTTCTGGCAGCCATTTTTAAAATGCATTCAACGAACAATTTATAACATCAGTTTTGAAGTTGCGACATCAATACCTATTTGGAAACCAAATTTCATTAAAATCGGACAACGTTGAATTTTCCTGCCTTTCTTGTCGGCCATTTTAAAAAGGCAGTCAACAAACAATTTTCAACACTGGTTTTGAAGTTGCAACATCAATATCTATTTGGAAAATTTTTTTATTGAAATCGAACAATGTTGAATTTTCCTGCCTTTTTTGGCTGCCATTTTGAAAATGGCGGTCAACATACGATTTTCAACACCACTTTTGAAGTCCCCACAGCATGGCAAACATTTTATCAATTTACACTTAACCTTCATCTTCTTTAGTTTTGGAAATAAAAGACCATAATATGAAAATTTTGAAAATTCTGTGAAAAAAGGGCAATAACTCCTACAAGGGTTTTTGGATTTTCTACAAAATTTCAGGGTGGGCAAATCTTGATATGCTGAACATTTGTGCAACTTGAAGTTGACCTCTATCTTCTATAGTTTCTTTGATAAAAAATACAAAACATTAAAATTTTGAAAAATTTCCGAAAAAAGGGCAATAACTCCAAAACTGGTAATCAGATTTTCTTCAAAATTGCAG
>MJUU01000041.1:83847-106701 GCA_002080025.1 Modiolus philippinarum | reverse complement strand
TTTTTTGAAATTATGGATTTCCTTTGTTTGGGTTCTAGTGCTGCTGATGAGGAATAAATTTCCAAAATGGCCATACAGCTCATTAAAATTTTTGCTTTTGAAGTTATCATAAGTGTTATGGTCTCATGTTTATTTACTCCATATCCTTTCTTAAAATATTGTCTATTACATGTATATAAGTCAATGGTCAACAATCTGGCAGCACAAATTCAAACCTGTCAATTTACCGCGAAATAAAGACAGCACCAAAATATCCCAGTTTACAGTACTATGGCTAATTCTATTCGTCTCGAGGTTTCAGAGGAGAAGTTCTGTACATGAAAAGTACAGAAAAGCGAAAGGACAATATCTGTCTATCCTCAACAAGAGTCAACATTACATGGAGGGCACTTATATACATTGTACATTCTGTGAACCAACTTTTTATTCACAAATGTAATTTATTTTCAATAAAATTGTGACAAGAAAAATATCATGAAAATAAATCGTCACAAACTTTTCTTCCTGTTATTTACTAAGACAAATGAGCTATCCAGAAAAATTACAATGAAGCCATATGAACCCAAAGTAATGATTGCTAGAAATAAGTCCTCACAAATAAGTATTTAAACCTACCTGATTATCGTTAAATGTTTCTTTTAGAGTCTTATATTCCACTGTACTTAGTGATGTTATGTCCTCAGACTGGGATGTCATTTTAAATATAGGCTGAAAAAGAAAAATATATACATTGTAAAACACAAGGATAACATTTGCACGCTTCTTTGGCCATTAGGACAAAAGAGAATCTACATCTTAAACACCATAATAAAATGGCATGCGTAAACAAAGTTTCATTTGATTCTAGTCATGGTTTCAGGAATTAATTGGTGATTCTGATAAGTTCACCAACCAATTAATTAGATTAGAAGCCGAGTTCAATTTCAGAAACAAGAGTGGACCCTAATAGATGTCTCGCCCGTCCCTGCTTGTCGCTAAAACTACTAAAGAGCAACCTACAAGCCAAATATTATTACCATTCCACTTACAGTAATTAAGAAACTATTATAATCAGAAACACTCAACTTTGTTCACTAGACCATGAAATTGAGGTCAAGGTCAAAAGCCATATGGCAGACNTAAAAAATAAATGCAAAACATCCTCATGCCCGTCTTGTTTTTGAGCTACCTCCAGCTGAAGGAAGTGACCCCTGATTTTCACCTTTTGCCGCAGTGAAAAGACTAAATATTAAAAGACCCATGAAAAATTTACTGTTATACTTATTGAAGACCTTTGCCTATATTTAAGCATAATATATGTATAAAAGCTTGAAAACATTTTGCTTTCTGGTAAACAATACATTTATATCCAATCACAGGCTTTAGTATATTCAGTTGAGTAGGGTACACAATTGGGCAACCTAGTGCCAGGAATAAATACTACCGTGCCACCTTTATCGCTCATCTGGACCTTGACTAACATAGACAGTCTATGTTAACAATAGTTAAACTATGGTTCCAACATACCCAGTGGTTAAAGGGAAAAAGAAAGTGTTTCAATAGGGTCAAATGTTAAACTATCTTCCCTGCTTGCAGCTTTCTTGGATAAATCGTGAACCTGAATACAGGGAACCACCTTAAGGCAATTGTGGAAAAGTTTCCAGGGGACCACCCAAAGACTATTGTGGCCAAGTTTGGTTTAAATTTGCTTCACAGTTTCAGGAGAAGATTCTTTAATGTATTCCAATAGGGTACAATGTTAATACTATGCTCCCCTCTGGCTGCCATCTTGGATACAGCACCGATCTGAGAAAGACCTTTTTAGCAGGGGACCGCTTAAAAAGTGTAGTCATTTTCTTACCTGGAATCCATTGATTGAAAGTGTAACTGTACATTCTGTTGGTGGATTGACTCTAAAAACTGTGTTAGCGAAGGAGAAAACTACTAGTGGGAACCAAATAATGAATATGATGATAACCAAAAGTAATCCTCCCACTCCATATTTTATTAAAGCTTTCTTCTTCATCCCACGTGGAGTTGGATAATTCTGTGAAGAGAAAAAAGGTTTCATACATAATATAATATAAACATGTGCTGTAATTGTAGTAATTTTCACTGTGTACTAATTTTTGCTATTTTGCGGTTGACAAACGACTGCAAAAATTAGTACTCCCAAATATTTAAGAAACAGTCAAATGGTAATCTTTTAATTATTCTTAAAAAAAATAGTAATGGTGCATTACATGATAACTTGCCACGTTTCACAAAATTTCTAAGTTAAAAGGGGCATAACTCCAGAACTATGTGTACTGCTGAACCCAAAGTTATACTTGGCCTGCATTTTGTGGTAAACAATTTACATACAAAGTTTGAAGACAGTATGTTATTTTATTCACAAGTTATCAGTCCGAAACCATTAAATTTGCAAAATTTCAAAGTTTAACTGGGCATAACTCCAGAACCCCCTTGGACCTCTCAACCAAAAATCGAACTCGACCCGAGTTCTGTGGTAAACAACTTGCATACTAAGTTTGAAGACCTTGTGTTATTTCGTTCACAAGTTAACAGTCGGAAACATTCGGGGGTAGGAATGACGGACAGACGGACAGACACGTGACTGGGGCTTCATGTGGCGGTGTATAAAAACTGCAAAAATTGATACCTGCAAATATGTCCCATGTCAAGAAACTGCAAAAATTAGCAACCGTGAAAATTAATACATTTACAGTATAGTTTATTGGTAAAGTTTATGTATCAAACTTATTAAAAGATCTAGAAGTAGAGATATGAAAGATATCAGTACTTGTTTGTTTGAAAGTAGAATGCATTTCTGCAAAATAGCACAATTCAGATAAATTATAATGTAAGAATTTCAAATATCTGCAGTTTATAACAAATTTTTTGGTGAATACTAACATAAATACTTTCATTGTAGAGAATGTACACTTTATACTTGCAATATTTGTTGCTAATTTTTTAATTGGAATCTGTAATGCAAAATTTTGATACTGTGGAAGTACTCATATTCGTGGACTTCAATTATCGAGGTTTTCATATCACTATTTCATGTGTACTTAAATTCATGGTTTCTAATTCTATGCATTTAAACTTATGGCGGATTTCCTAGATGATTAACGTATTTATTTGCAATTCATCAATGAATATACTAATATTCCTCTAGTAATACCTATAAGAACTCCTTCTAAACTCCTGTCTTTTGTCTGCTAATCAATTACTCAACTTTCTATAGAATTCTATTGTATACCAATTTGTCCTCACTGGAGTATCAAGGTAAACCCCTTCAGGCAGTACAAATTGGTATACAATAGAATTCTATAGAAAGTTGAGTAATTGATTAGCAGACAAAAGAAAGGAGTTTAGAGGGAGTTTTATAGGTGTTACAAAAGGAATATTCGTATATTCATTGATGAATTCCAAATAAAATACGTTAATCATTCAAGAAATCCGCCATAAGGAGAAAATGCATTTCGTTGGGTACTTAGTTTCATGATTTTAGCACACCACGAAATCCATGAAAATTGGAACCCAATGACCAATAGTACTTTCACAGTACAACTTCATCCTTTCAACACTGAAGGAAATCTTTTCATTCCCTATACCATTTTTCATTTAATAAAGACTACATTTTTACCCTTTCTATATCCCTCCAACACTTGAGCTGATACACATTAGCATATATATCTTCCATTTGTAACCAACTTCCAATAGCCATGGTTGTGTCTGTCCAAATCCAGTCCATCAATACTCTCAACTCCAACAAGAATGGTATGGCAAGGAATCTGGAAACATATTTCAGTAAAAATAACTTTACTGATTACTGTTGTACACCTAGTAAGCAATATTTCAGATAATTTCTGACCAACATGTTGATGAGTAAAATCAGTGCACCCAACATGTAAAAAATCAAAGTGCAGCCTGCACTGAAAGGGAGATTCATTCTGACGGCAACAGTTTCACAGTTAATATTAACATGTACCATATATAAAGTATTCTAACAATAATGGTTTATGAAATGTAATATCACATCTCTCTCAAACAATACTTAAGCAGTCAAATGCATCAAGTAGCCTGATACTGAAGAACTAATGAATGGTTTGAATATCAACATTGTTAAAATTAATTCCTCATGACTCTTCTTAATAAAAATGCTGGTTTTTGTGAGTCAGAAAAATGTCTTATCTCAGCAATAAGGAGATTTTCTTCATATCTTATACAGATTAGAACAACTCTTTAAAAATAAATTGAATAAAATGTAAATTGTGTGCTTTAAAGTGTACACTTCAAAAGAAATGTAGTACGATCTAAATCTACTCACCCTTTGTACAAAAACAGGTTTAAGTAGTTGTACTTCTTGGTAAGGAAATTACCCAGAATTCTTGTAGGGTAACTGGAGCGTATCTGGTAGGCAGATAATCCAAAATACACACATTTAACAAAATACCAAACCTGAGCTGGCCCATTATCAGCAAAACTTCTACAATGGAAAAGGAAGTATTTTTACAGATATTTTGCCAAGCTAAACAGAAATATAAATATGTATTTCTAGTATCGAGATTGAATGCTTGAATCTAGTCTGGGCTGTGTCTTTTTTTCGGGGATAGATTTAGAAAATGACCTTAACATTTTAAATCAAGATGTAGATAAAGTACACGCAATTAATGGATGAAGAATTTAGTTGGAAACACTTGATAAACATGTCAAAATGTAAAACTGTAAGGTTTTCTGAAATGTATTCAAAAAAGTGTTGCAAGTTCAGTGTTTTCCCTTCCTGTTTAAAGGTGGTTAAAACAACCACCTTTATTTTCAAAACAACCACCTTTATTTTTAAAACAACTAAAACAACCACCTTTATTTTCAAAACAACCACCTTTATTTTCAAAACAACCACCTTTATTTTTAAAACAACAACCTTTATTTTCAAAACAACCACCTTTATTTTCAAAACAACCACCTTTATTTTTAAAACAACTAAAACAACCACCTTTATTTTCAACCTTTATTTTCAAAACAACCATCTTTATTTTCAAAACAACCACCTTTATTTTTAAAACAACCACCTTTATTTTCAAAACAACCACCTTTATTTTTAAAACAACCACCTTTCACTTGAGACAGGTAGTTGTTTTTAAATGAGGCTTGATATAATTTCAACTGATATAAATACCAAAGCCTTGAAATTGTGAAATAATCACCTTTTTCACGTTGAAAATGGAAAATGCTGAAGTTTCTTTTGTGTATGCATGATCCAATCATTAAACAAAACTTACAGTAAGTCTATGTCTTTAAATTTCCTAAACTTTATCTCCTCTAGAAGGAAATCAACCCATTTCCCAATTAATATGTAAATCCTGGGTTTTTTGTAGAGTCTGATTTAGTTGGAACATAATACATGGTTATGAGTTTTATATTTCAGCATCTTGAAGATGAATTTTTTTGACTGAGATAAAACATCTTTAACAAAAATAGGCCATCCTTATTTGCCAGCTGCGTTTCATTAAAAGAAAGATATAAAAATTACCTGTTGGTAACTTGTGGTAATATGAAGAACATCCATATATGTATAAGTATGACCAGTAATATCTGGAAGATAAACTTCCCTAGGACATTCTTCCTCAGGTACAGAGCTCTATCCACGATTATCAGGATAAACTGTACTACTAACATAATCAGGAATGGTACAGGCACCTGTGAAGGTCAAAGGTTAAATTATATGCTAGACCAAAATAAGAACAAATGTTTTTTTCTGTTGATTAGGCCATACAAAAATAATGATTAGATTCTCAGGCCACTTTTTAGAAAAAATAATGAGGCAGGGAGGGCAAAGATTTTTTATTTTTATTGATTCAAAATCATGATGAGGCATCTTTTTACATTTTTCTAAAATTCCCAAAAAGTAATTAGGCAGGTGTTTTTCTTCTTTTTTTATTTGAAACTTAAATAAAAAGGTAAAATTAGTTCCTAGAAAAGAGATGAGGCAGGGGCCTGAGAAGCTCATGTATTTTTTTTTATTTTGCCTTACAGCAATTTCTCACATTGAGATAGTAAAATTTTTTTATTTAGGCCATAAAAAAATAATTTATTGGTTCACAGGCCCTCCCTCATCTAGTTTGAGGCTTGAAAAAAGCCCCTCATTGACCCTATTTTGTGCCATTTCAATAAAATAAAATATAAAAATCACCTCCCTCACTACATTTTTGGTGGTTTTTACAATGTAAAAAGCTGCCTCATCTATTTTTTGGCAAATAAAAAGATAAAAAAAATCACCTCCCTCCCTCATCATTTTAAATGAAAAATTGCCTGATAACCAATTAATTAATTTTGTATGGCCTTATAATATTAAATGATAAGGGACAAATGCACTTGAGATCATCTTTAAATCAGTTGTGAAGGAAGAAAAAAATTCACATTGTACCATGACTGGAGTCACAATTACCAGGGATGGTACACTGAACATTCAGTACTACAAAATATATATATTTACCTTATCTTCTTGGATATATGATGAAACATCTCCTGTTCCAACAGTTTGCTGAAAATAGAATATATACAATGTATCTACAGTTGTATGGAACATAAAATATAAAATCATTTTCCCAATTCTATTGGACATACATGTACATTTGTTGACAGGGTAATTTCAAGGCTTTTCAAGTCCAACAATGCTTTTAGGTTTTACATATAACACTACAATTATAGATTTCACTTGAAATCAAATATAGCAAAAATTATCCTTCCAAAAAATTTTTCCATGTTTATAGTAAAGAGGCTATCACAGTTGGGGTACATGCACCCTTTGAATATAAATTTGGGGGTACAATGCGTTTTTCAAGGGAACATGTGCATACCGGTATCTTTATCTTGTTATTGAAAATGGCTTCATAAGGAACCAATCAAGTTGCATGCGTCAATGCAGACTACTAATTTCCTTTCACTTTTGATATGAACTAAAAATTTTGTCCTGATCTACAATATTCAAAGATTAATTTTTTTTAGTGTATGAGCATGGATGTTCTGATTTATGAAACTGTATGTGCATGTATTCTTATGTACGTCAATTACATGTAGTACATGAATACATGTAGGCATGCTCACTATCAAACATACCATCTATTTAACCCTGTCATATTGCTGTGGATGTACTATTTCACACTATAACATTTCTGTTTTTGAAAATGTACATTTATGTTTCAATGAAGAAATAATGTTCAAAATTAGAACAGGTGGGGCTAAAATAATCAAATCTCAAACAGATACAAGCATTCCTTTTTTGACATATACCATTGTATTAAAATAATAAAAGTATTGACCAGCTTGTGACTAAAGTTATAACTGGTAAACAAATCTCTGGAGATACCAAAAGCAAAAACAATGATAAAAGCAATTCAAATCTTTTTGCAGTCATATAGAGATAGATATAAAGATATAAGATACATTTATTCCAATCAAGGTCCCTCCAGGGGCAATTACAAATATAACGTTCATAATTCAGACACAACAATACAACAAAATTAATGTAACAACAAGTTAATATATATAAATTTTATATAAGTATGCCTGTAACCCAGATGAGGGAGGTGGTATAAACACATTATCAGATTTTTTTAATAATTGTAAGTACATATGCACGAATCATAAATAACAATAATATCAATATCAATATCATACAGAGATAGAAGGGTACACAACCAAACCCCCAAATACTCAAACACAAACACTGAAAACTACAGCCTTCAAGTTTGCTTTTTGTTGGAAGGCAATGGCACTGTTTTCCTTCCCTGTTATCCGAACAAGCATACACATAGATATTTCCAATTTTAAGGTAAATCCCTCCCCACAAGTGTATTGATATTATTAGATGGTCCACACGTCATTTATCCAAATTCATAACTCCCCCGTCCTTACACAGTTATACTTACGGATGGTCCAAATGCTGTGTAACCAAAAACAACCACAAAGAAGTTGATAAAATCACAGAAGAACATGGAGGCATATACATCAGTTGTAGCATTATAGTTAGGGTTGGTCACTTGTTTGTAGAAATCTTTGAATGGATTCACCAATTTTTTTAATCTGAAAAAGTCAAAAACATTTATGAAGTCAAGTCAATCAACTGCTTTGCAATAAAAGAAAATAAGCAGTTTATTTTTTGTTTTTTTTTCCTTTCATTCCTTTTCTATGAATTTTATAAAATAATTAATTTAAACATATTATTCCTGATGCATTTTCTAATACACTATTGTACTATATGGCGAAAACAGTTGTAAGTTGGATAACTTGAGTCCAATCCTATCATTTACTGAGCAATGTATATTATCAGTGAAATTGTGTAAATTTATGAACAAGATTGATTGATTGATTGATGTTTTACGCCAACTTCAGCAATATTTCAGCTATATTGTGGCGAGAACTGTTGGGTTTATTGAACAATTTTAATAAATACATAAAATATTAATATAAAACCATATAGCTTTATACAAGTAAAAAAATAATTATGTAAAAGCTCTTGTTCAATGTTTATTTTTTTCTTTTATAGAACCACATATTCCTGTTTGTCTTATTTCATGACAAGCTGTTTTCAAATTAAATTCCATAAACATAGGTTGTGAAAGTTGAAGATCATTTACTTCACCTTGAGTAAATCATCCATACCTGTCTACACCAAACCCTGACTAAACCAAAAACCTGTCTAAACCCAACACAATTTAAAGACCCTTTCTATCGATTTCTTTATATTTTGAACATGTGTAAACCTAACACCTGTCTAAACAGAACAAAATCTTCAGTCTGAGAGGGGTTCGGTTTACACAGGTTTCACTGAATGACCCAACTTTTTTCCAACTTGCCACGTGAATAAGCCTAAAAATGGGGCATCTGCTGACCGCATGACAACAGTTTTGATGATAAGCAAGAATTGTGGGAATGAGGGTAAACTGGACTTTTTTTTTTTCATTAGTAGTTTCTATAACAGATGAGACAAAACAAAAGGCACAATGCTTATTCTAATGAAGCATTTCAATAACATAAATTTCAAATTCATGTTTTTTTTCTATACCATTGTATAAGGCTGATAAGGAAATTGTAGGTTGCAAAAAATTTCATTCACATATACCAGTACACTTCATTGGTTCAATATTGAAATCGAAAGATGTGTTGATGAGACATTCACTTAGCAGACAAACAGACACAGGTAAAAAAAATTTTGCTCGGGATGTATGTCAACTACCCCAGTATTAAATTTCTCTACACCATGCAAATTAGCCATTTAACATAATATCACTCCACTGCAGCAAATTAACATACAAGTTTTTTACTAAAATATTTTGAAAAGTATACTAATTTACTTGGATTTCTTTGTCTTTTTCTTCTTTCCCTCAGTGTCTGGGTCCTCAAGACTTTCCTCTATACTGCTTGAAGTGACAGAACTTTGTATGGTACTTCCAGACTTCACAACCTCTGGACCCTATTTAATCATACACACAAATTCTATCATTGTCTTATGTTTTTAGTATAGCTAATTGAGGACAGAATTATCAACCAAATTTTTTTTTATCAGGTGACCACAAAACTCATTCAATCACAAATGGGCACAGTACATTAGCAAACGCTTTTGTTTTTCTGACGACAAAATCTTTGACAACCCAGTTACATATGCTTAATGTTGTACCTTTTATTTTCTAAAGAATTCCTTTTCCAAATGGTGAGATAGTCCACTATGACTGTATTTACACGTATGTTGAGATAGTCCACTGTATTTACATGTATGTCACTACAGTTTGTTTTGCAAAAAAAATTACTTTGCATTGCATACCACCCCTAACTATACTTATAAGTTTCTTTTAAAAAGTCCTATTAATTTCAGTTTGACAAATTTCTCGTGCCAAAAGAAAGTCACTCAACTGTCCTTCCAAATAATTTGGAGTTATCACAAGTTTGTTCTACATGTATAAATAGGACAATTTATCAGTAAGCTTACAAATTATTTCACCAATTGCAAGCTGTTTATGGGTAATGTTAGAGATGGTGCATGATAAGTCTGGGTTAAGTGGCAATCTAAAACTTGCTGTACGATTTGTGTAATATTCTAATTCGCCATTCCAGAAACTAAGGAATTGTGGGTACTATGATTGTATTTAAAATTTTGGTGTACGAACAATCGATTTTCGACCAATGACGTTACGTTATTTACGTTCTTGACCAATCAACGTATTTTGGGGAACGCTCTACCCACAATGCTTTGGTTTCTGAAACGGCGAATTGAGCCCTTTAAACAGCAACCAAGTCAGGGAGCATGCTGAAACCTTAAAAATATATTATGAACCCATTATACATATTCATATGTTTCAAAATTTGGAATACCTCTGTAGTAGGAGAGCCTACGGGTGATACTTGAGTTTCTATTTCCTTAAAGTCAGCTGTGATGTCATCTGCGTCCTTCCATAATCCATACCTCTGTAAAAACAAACAATTATCTATCATAGCCTATCATAGGGATTTATAGGTAATTTGTATGAGTTTCCTTTGATCTCACGAAGCAAATATTTTTCAGTATTTGCTACTGCCCGAATACGAAAAAATATTGGCAAAAAGTATCTTAGGCCACGCCTACTTTGTCAATCAGAATAAATGAAACAAAGAAATATACATCTTACCGCATAGTAAAAATTCTTTTACTAATCAATGCTAGTCAATTTCACGATTTGTTGAAAATAAGCAGTCATTTCCAAAATTTGTTCTATTAAATGATAAAATAGCTTATTACCGATAAAAAGAATAATATAAGTTTTGTTTTAGATACAAGAAATATTGGCTCCAATAATGGACTCGCCCACAAGGGGCTCGTCCATTATTGTTCGCCAATATTTCTTGTATCAAAAACAAAACTTCCATTATTCTATATGTAAATATACTGTTTTGGCCAAGAAAAAAGTTTTATCAAAGAATTCAAGATATTGTTTTAGAAGATTTGGCAGATTTTTACTACTGTCTGCATTTTTTAACAGGATACCATGTACCTTGGAAATTAGGTTAGTAGGTAATTTTCGCTTTAACCACTTACATGGTATATGACACGAATTAAAACCATATATGTATCAAAACAATTACTGGATAACATAGGATTTCATGTGATAATGATACTTTCTGTCCAGGCAAGAGTTTTTGCATTATAATTTGGTTTTGCGATCAGTCAAGTATAAAGGAAAATTGCGGATAAAAAATTTAACCGAAAGATTCAGGTCTGACAGAAAATTTGCGCCAATTGTGGTTTAAAATGAAGAATTTTTCCACAATTGCTGAGTAAGAACCAATTTCCATTCTTTTATTCTACTTTAAATTAGAAACTACCAAATGTTAGCAAGAATGTAGTCCATTAAAATCTCTATGATAGCATTAACATAAACAAATATCCAACCATTCTTTAGTAAATCATTTCAAATACCAACCTTGAGTATTGATCTATGTATAAACAGAGCCACTAATAACACAAGGTCTGCTGTAGCATACCCAGGTCTTCTCTCTATACCTATAATCCTTGGAGGCCAAAATGGTTCTAAATTTGTCTGGTTTTTATTCCATGGAAAGAAACCAAACTGGAATAGGTACTTTACCACTATGATGGCCTAAAAAAGAAAAAAATGCACATGAAATATTAGTTGCCAAGAATCACACATTTTATTCCATTTTTCTTTATTTGTGATTTCAAGTGACAAAAATGTTTGAAAAATTTTAAAAACCCCTTCAAAAACACGACAAAAAATTTTAAAAGCAAGAACATAATGCAATTTATCATATGATTGTATTAAACCAACATGCTGATCTTGTACACAAAACTTTAATTGCTGTCTGTATTCTGTAATACTGAATTTAGTATGACCTTGGTCATTTCTCAATCACTTTTAAAAACTGCCTTTACCTATTTTAAAAACAGAAGCCATCAATTTTTTGTAATCAGCTGGTTATTTAAATCTACAGCTGCTCACGTGTAACCATTCACTTTAACTAAATTTTGTTCATTGTATGGCAAAAGTAAAATGGTCACACCTGAGCAGCTGTAGATTTAGACCATTAGACTAATCAGCTTAAGGTGGTACGGGGTCATAAATTTTGTCCGATAGAATTCTCTGATATTTTCATGATTTACCCTTTGTTATTAGAGCATACGAAAAATAAAATAAAAATAAGGGGTCACAGGCCATATAAGAATGAAATATGAAATGTAAAAATCTGCTATTTTGGTTGAAATAATAGGGAAAATTAGCGAATTCTAACAAAATTTTAAATTATTTTAGTTACATCAGATAGATTTTTTTATAAATTGGTAAATCAATAGCTAATATACTGTCCTTCAATTTCCATGAAAAAAAATTTGGGGTCACCGAACTAATTTTTGCATTAATCGCGAAAAACACTTTTTTTCCTATCATTTCTATACAAATTATCTCCCCTTAATTGAACTGGAGTTAGCTGAAAGGTTCGATATTCTGCATGGTTACGCAATAAAACTGGAATATTTCATCAAACTTAACTATAACAAGACAATGGAAATGGTTTCGGCAACGTTCCCATATTGAATTCCATTTTTTGTCACATGCGCAAGAATGATGCGCAATTTTAAACTCCCGTACTACCTTAAGAGATAATTGATTGAATCTGTTTTTGCGATAATTCATTGTTAATCTACCGTAAGTGCACTTTCTGCTAGATATTCACTTGTCAACAATATACAAGGCATTCATAACCATCAGTATATAAAAAGTGATAGTCTTAACTCCAATATAAACTTTCATATCCATGATAGTATCAAAAGTGGGAGTGGCTTACCTCAGTGTAGGTTATAACGGTGATCCAGAAACTCTTCGATGGACGTGGCACTGACAACATGCCCCACAAAAATACCATGAGTGGGAGAGGCAAAGCCAATAAACTGGCATAAATAATGAGGTTCAAGATCATCAGAAAGTAACAAATCAGTTCTGTCCGTGAGATCAGTAGGTAAAACAAGGCTTCCACAAGGAGGTAGAGTTTGGATTTATTCTTTTCAAACTTCTCTATCTTTTTCTCACCATCTACACTGTCCTCTCTGAAAAAAAAGTAAAATCTAGGTTTATGCACTGACAAAACATGTATACTGAATTCAATGGAAATTTACTTTTTCTAAGTACCAAGATATGTTAGTCTGTTGTTTTGAGGTAAATAAAATAAACTTTCAATCACAGAAAAATATATTGTTTTGTTTTTAGTCTTTTGTTTTGTTTTTAGTCCCCCGAACAACCTTAACAGTTTTATGTTTGAACAACAAATAAAGCAAAAATGCAATGTAGTACCTGGATGAAACAACAATATGCAAGTCTAAATTGTTTTTCCTTGTTTTTTTACTTTTCAAGATTGTGGTCTTGGTGTTAGTGGTCTACCTGTATTGGGTTTTATTTGCATGTTTATTATACTATAGGGAAACGGGATAGAGAAAGGGGAGGTTTGGGTACCCATAAACCGGTTTAACCCTAGGCTGACTGTTGCTAGTGTTGGTACCAAGTGCTGGTATCCTGAGTTCCTATGATTGTCTATGTTTGTCTTTTGTCATTTTATTGTTTTTCTTGTGCAGTTCCCTGGTGGATTGTGGCATGTGATTGTAATGTTCGGCCATTGTAAGTGTTTCCTGTTATCTTTTCTTCATTAATTTAATGTGTGTAATCTTAGGACGAGAAAAGTATATTATAACGTGTTTTCAAGTTATATATACTTAATATGGTTAGCATGACCACACAAAAATGTTATCATGCCTTGAATCAACTAAGTTACCTAGGTTCCTCTTTAACATCATCATCTACAGAAGTCACTTGTATTTCTACCAGATCTGCACTGGCTCTAAAATATATCGATGAATTTTAATCCTGACTAATTATGGTTTTTATATGATTTATTATAAAGAATTTATTCATTACAGCTTGAAATCAGCACAAATAAAATCAAATAATTTTGTCCAATCAAAACAGAGGTTACATTACAATGTCCAATTAAGAAAAAATTCAAGGCAGGTATATGGTTGTTTTCATTCAACCATGGGCTTTTATGAATATAAAGGCCAAGCCCATGGTAAAATGACAATAACCATAAACCTGCCATGATTTTTTTCAATATGACCGAAAATGGAATTTTCCTTTCTGAAGCAACCTAGGAGAAGAAAGTTTCCCGTCTCCATTACTGTCTGTCTCTTTTATGTCACAATACACAATCTGACATTTTGGAACAGATGCTAGTTCAAAATCTGAATAAAGAGCAAAACAATACACATTTATTTGTATAGAATGACTTAGTTCCAATAAACTGTGGACACAGTATATGTCTTGCCCGCCCCTTGCATCGCCTTAATTTGCACATTGATCTACTGTAGCAGGAATAAAATTAAAATATAATCTTTAACTGTGTTTACAATTTCCTTGGAAAAAAATGATGTGATCACTCATGCATGACTAAGGAGCCAGGGCCACCATCTGGGCATGGAATCGGTATGTACTGCCCAAAATGCAACTCATGTCACATATCAAGTGCCTAGGACTACTGATATAGGCTGTACAAACTGCTTGCTAAAAACTTAAAGTAATCATTCATGCGTGACTAAGGGGCCAGGGCCACCATCCACCTCCCTAAGACACAACTGCATGTCAAATTTCAAGTGCCTATGACTACTGGTAAAGGCTGTACAAACTGCTTGCTAAAACTTAATGTGATCGTTCATGCTTGATTAGGGGCCAGGGCCACCATCTGGGTGTGGAATCGGTATGTACTCCCAAAGAAGCAACTGCATATCTAATATTAAGTGCCTAGGACTACTGGTATAGGCTGTACAAACTGCTTGCTAAAAACTTAATGTGATCGTTCATGCGTGACTAAGGGGCAAGGGCCACCATCCAGGCGAGGAATCAATATGTACTCCCCTAGACGCAACTGCATGTCAAATATCAAGTGCCTAGGACAACTGGTATAGGCTTTACAAACTGCTTGCTAAAAACTTAATGTGATGGTTCATACCTGACTAAGGGGACAGGGCCACCATCCGGGCATGGAATCAGTTTGTACTCTCCAACACGCAACTGCATATAAAATATCAATCTGCTTGCTAAAAACTCAATGTGATCATTCATGTGTGACTAAGGGGCCAGGGTCACCATTGGGGCGTGGATCAGAATGTACTCCCCAAGACAATATCAAGTGCCTAGGACTACTGGTATAGGCTGAACAAACTGCTTGCTAAAAACTTGCTAAAATGTGATCATTCATGCATGACTAAGGGGCCAGGGCCATAATCTAAGTAGGGATTTGAGTTGTACCCATAATAATTCAACTGCACATCAAATACTATGGACTATACAACTAACATAAGATTATTAATTCACAATAGTTTGCAATTGTTGACACCGCCGCCGCCGCCACCGCCAGAAACGCTATCCCTAAGTCTCGCTTCTGCACCTTTATCGTCGCGTGCGAGACAAAAATGTTCTTAACCTTTCCTTCTTTCATAAACAAAGACAGACAAAACTGGAAAAACAGTGAGAATATCATACCCCTGCTCCCCATTGCAATCCAGAAAAGCAATATTGCTACACGAAGCTATGTGTCCCGCCTCTGCAGTAAAGTCGATAAAGTCCCATAACACATGTAAAATTTTGCGAATCAAAATGGTGGAAGATATGATCAATTGCATTAGGTGGCAAACAGCCAAGCAAAATTTCAGCAGAATCCCTTATTATATATAAATTGGATTTTGATGAGATGTGTCCACAAAGTCTTCCTATGTTGTAGTATGCATTAAGTCGATAAAGTCTCATAACTCCCGTAAAATTTGTCGACTCAAAATGGCAGCATAATATGATCAAGTACATATGGTGGCAAATGTTCAAACAAAATTTCAGCATAATCTGTTCAGAGGTTTTTGAGGAGTTGCGCCCACAAAGTGTTCCTAAGCTGTGGCACGCATTAAGTCGATTAAGTCCCATAACTCCTGTAAACTTTGTCATATCAAAGAAAAAAATCAAAATCAAAACAAGAGGTTCTGAGGAGTTGCATCCACAAGATTTTTCATTGTATAACAATGTGGAAATAATCAAAGCCCATAACTCCCACAAAATTTGACAAATCAAAATGGCAATGCCATATGATCTAGTACTAATGGTGATTAACAATCCTGTAAATATGAAAAAGAAAGGAAATTGGGTAAATGTCAAGGAGACAACATCCCATATCCAAGTTAAAACGACTAAAAACAAAGCATCTAGGGGTCACCGTACGGTCTTCAACACAGTGAGGAACCTCACACCATATAGCAAGCCCTAAATGGCCCCAAAAAGGTAAAAAAGTGAATAAATCAATGGAAACAAACCACATCCAATAACCCAAATATCAAGAAACTAAAATTTCCTAAGAAGACACGGACAAGCCAGTCACCAACATATTCCTGACTTGGGACAGGCGCAAAAATTGCGGTGGGGTTAAACTAGTTTTCTTGGATCCAAACCCTCCCCCTATGTGTGTAAAGTTTGAATGAATTTTGACCAGCGGTTTCTGAGGAGTTTGCCATTGTATAATAATGTGGAAATAATCCAAGTTCCATAACTCCCACAAAATTTGACGAATCAAAATGGCGTTGCGATAAGATCTAGTATTAATAATGACTAAAAATCCTGTAAAATTTGATTTAATTCTGACCAGCGGTTTCTGAGGAGTTGCGTCCAAAAGATTTGCCACTGTATAACAATGTGGAAATAATCAAAGTCCCATAACTCCCACAAAATTAGAAGAATCCTGTAAAATTTGAATGAATTCTGACCAGCTGTTTCTGAGGAGTTGTGCCCACAAACCAGAGGCTCCCAGGAGCCTGTAACGCTCACCTGGTTTTCATTTGCCACAATCAAGCTAACATTGTAAGTTATACAGTTGAACTTCAGTCTCTTCAACTTTGGTAGCTCAAACACAACCAATATCTTGAACTGTATTTAAAGTCTGATAATGTTTTACTATACGTCTTTGTTGGGCTTTTTTGACAAAAAACATTCTTGCTAAGGACCACATTTTGACACCAGTTTTGAAGTCCAGACATCATTATGCAAATGGCGGTCAACGACCATAAAGTCGCAACATCATTACCAATTTGGAAACCAAATTTTATTGAAGTCGGACAATGTTGATTATTTCGCCTAATTTGGTGGCCATTTTGAAAATGGCAAGCAACAAACAATTTTGAACATAAGTTTTGAAGTTGTCACATCAATACCTATTTTGAAACCAAATTTCATTGAAATGACACAATGTTGAATTTTCCCGCCTTTGTTTGGCGGCCATTTTGAAAATGGTGGTCAATGAACAATTTTCAACACCTGTTTTGAAGTTGCAACATCAATATCTATTTGGAAACCAAATTTCATTGAAATCAGACAATGTTAAATTTTCCTGCCTTTTTTGTCAGCCATTTTGAAAATGGCAGTCAACGAACAATTTTTAATATCAGTTTTGAAGTTGCCACATCAATACCTATTTTGAAACCAAATTTCATTGAAATCGGACAATGTTGAATTTTCCCGCCTTTTTTGGCGGCCATTTTGAAAATGGCGGTCAATGAACAATTTTCAACACTGGTTTTGAAGTCGCAACATCAATATCTATTTGGAAACCAAATTTCATTGAAATCAGACAATATTGAATTTTCCCGCCCTTTTTTGGCTGCCATTTTGAAAATGGAGGTCAACAAACTATTTTCAATGACAGTTTTGAATTCCCCACAGCATGGCAAACATTTCATCATGTTATACTTTACCTTCATCTTCTATAGTTTTGGAAATAAAAGACGAAAAATACAAAAATTTAAAAAATTCGGTGAAAAAAGGGCAATAACTCCTACAAGGGGTTTTGGATTTTCTTCAAAATTTCAGGGTGGGTAGATCTTGATATGCTGAACATTTTTGCCATTTTAAGTTGACCTCTATCTGTTATAGTTTTTCAAATAAAAAATAAAAAGTATTAAAATTTTGAAAATTTTACGGAAAAGGGGCAATAACTCCAAGACGGGTTTCAGATTTTCTTCAAAATTGCAGGGCAGGTAGATCTTGCCATGATGATCATTTTAATCTCTGTCAGATTTTTGATATCTGTAACGGTTTTCGAGTTATTTGCAAAATACAGCAATTTACCCCTATGTTCTATTTTTAGTAACAGCAGCCATGTTGTTTGACCCTCGGACTAATTGAACACAATTTTGAAGCTGCATAACCTGGTGATGATTCAGGCCAAGTTTGGTAACAATTCGCCAAGCAGTTTCAGAGGAGAAGATTTTTGAAATTGTTGACGGACGGACGGACGACGGACGCAAAGTGATGGCAAAAGCTCACTTGGCCTTTTAGTCCAGGTGAGCTAAAAATGTGAAACACGGACGCACAGACGCAGACCATTTCTATGTCCCTCTGTTGTGTTGCGGCAGGGGACAAACTAGAAGCTCACATGAGCCTGTATCGCTCACCTTGTCACTGGTTTTATTCATTGTCACCCATAGACCACCCATTCATACTATAAATCAGTTCAGCAGATGTTACATTTTCATTCTTGGATGAGGTACAAACTAAAAATCACAAACTTTGGAAGGGATCACCCAAAGACAATTGTAATCAAGTTTGGTTCCAATTGGCTCAGTAGGTTCATAGGAGAAGACATTTGAATGCATTTCCCATAGGGTCCCTATGTTAAACTATGTTCCACGCTGGCAGCCATCTTGGATGAGGTACAAACTTTAAAGGGGACCACCCAAGGACTATTGTGACAAAATTTGGTCCCCATTGACTCGGTGGTTTCAGAGGAGAAGATCTTTGAAACATTTCCCATAGGGTCCTATGATAAACTATCTTCCCCGCTGGTGGCCATCTTGGATGAGATGCGAACCTGCTGGACATATGTAGAAATTGTAGTCCTGGAAAATCTCAACACTTTTGCAATTCACATTTAACCTTTATCTCAAACAATTTTTGAAATAAAAGTAAAAACGTTCAAAAATTGTGAAAATTCAAAGAAAAAGCAGCAATAACTCCTATGTGCATTGTCAGATTTTCTTCAAAATTGCAGGACATGTAGATCTTACTATGTTGACCATTTTTGTTATACAAACTTCACTTCTATCTTCTATCAATTTCAATATATAAGACCAGAAGTAACGAAAAACTGAAAATTTTACGGAAAAGGGGCAATAACTCCAAGACGGGTACACATATATTCTCCAAAATTGCAGGGCAGGTAGATCTCACCATGCTGATCATTTTTATCCCCATGTCAGAATTTTGATATCTGTAATGGTTTTTGAGTAATTTGCAAAAAACAGCAATTTACCCCTATGTTCTATTTTTAGTAACAGTGGCCATGCTGTTTGGTCTAAAGACATAAAAATCACAAACTTGAAAGAGCATACCCTGGTGATGATTCAGGCCAAGTTTGGTTAGTATTGGCCCTGTAGTCTCAGAGGAGAAGATCTTTGAATAAAAGTTAACGGACAGACGACATCACAGGCGGATGGAGGACAGACGCCGTGTGATGGCAAAAGCTCACATGGCCTTTGGCCAGGTGAGCTAAAAATCTAATCAAATTTTCAAATAGCTGGTGCACAATGGTAATATGTACTGAAAATATGGTGGAAGTTTCAGTGAATATCATCAAGTGGTCTAGGAGTTGTTGCCACAAAGTAGGTACCCTATGGTAGATGGGTGGACGAAGACGGATATGACAGTCTGATGGATGTCCGGACAGACACCATGATCACTATATACCGTCCACTAAAGGGGGGTATAATTAAAAACAGTTGTTTTGAATACCTTTTACTCTTAATCCTATACCATAGGGGTAAAATATAAGTGAGTAACGCTAACTATTTCTTAAGGATGGTCACTCCTCAAGTTTATTATATCAAGGATTTAAATTTATTATTTTCATTTATTAGAATATGGATCATACATCATTTTAAGCCAAAAATATTGATAGGTCCGTGTGGTAGTTTTTGAGATTTAAACACCTGAAATTTTGGCGGGAAACCGAACTTCTCTAGACTTTTCATTTACTTTGCATTAAGGTAATCAACCACTGAAATTTGACGAAGGCATATCAAGCATTTAATCAAATTTTGTCAGAAGTCTATTGAAGATATATACTAACATATTTTGAAAAGAAAATAGGGGGTCAGTGTGCAAAGTTTTCTAATGCATAATAATGTATAAAACCAGAGAATTCTGAAAGTCAGAGACAGTTTCAAAAACCTGAGGAGTGACCATCCTTAAATAGAACCAATAAGAACTTACGATGGCTGTCCATCTTCTGCCTTCTCTTCCTGTGATGACTCCAGTTCTATTCGTTGATCTTCCATTTCCAGTTGTTGATGTCCTGACTAAAAGTTTGACACATAAATTATCATTAATGAAATATGATGAAAGAAATAAACAAAACAGAAGACTTTCATTTATAGAGCTTTTATCCAATTCCATATTTAACAAGACATTTTCTGTTTTATCTTTCCATACAGATGCATTGTGGGTGAATTATGAGAAATGCATTATGGGTCGACAACAATTACAGGGTTGGCATTTCATGAGTGAATTAAGCAAGCAATGTGTTGCAGTGATATCACTGAAAATTTGTAAAGCCTGTTCACAAAAATGAAAATGGCAGAAAATAAATGTGACAACTCAAGTGCAGCCGAAGCATATTCATAGCTTGTTGTGCATTTAATAAGAATTGAAAAGCATGACTGGTAATGAATGAACTGCTCTCATTTAAACTTGTAACAAAACCATAAAGATATTGAATACAATTTGAAGGGGAACTGATTTCCAACAGAAAAGTACAATGAAAAGTCTAATCATGCTGAGTAAATCAAGCTAGACATACAAACTGATAAAACTTGTGATACTTTTTGTCATAGTTGCCAACTCACATGATTTTCACGTGTTACACACGCTTTTTCAACGGTTTACACGCGTAGATTTTGTCACACTGCGTGTACACGCTTTTCAGAACTTCACACGCCATTACACGCTTTTTTGTTGTTTACGTTTTTGGTTATTAGCGATATCGCGTTTTTCGTGATTCTCTGGACTTTTCCACGACTGTTTTAAATGTTTTTGGTTATTAGCGCTATCGATCCCCGTGATTCTCCGGACTTTTCATGACCGTACGGTAAATTGCAAACTTCGATTCGACCAAAAAACTGATTTTAAATTGTTTCAATAAATTTCTTTGTTGGGTACGACAACTAAAGACACGAGTGCAAATAGAAAACGATATTTGTGTACCGGATCAGTGATATATTAGGCCAAATAAAAAAATAGGTGTGGTTCCGGTCACCCGACCGACCCTATTTTTTCCTGCCGACCCTAGACTTTTTTTCACCCAAAAAGTAAAAAAAAAAATAGAAATAAAACGACCGACCCTAGTTTTTATGGCCACTTTTTACTGACAAAGTTTAAGTAGGGACCAGCGGCAAGATAGTAGTTATTTTGAAACTGTAAATCGGTATTATCATAGTTTATCAACTATTTACTTTATCGGAACCTTTTTATGAAGTATTTGATGAGAAACGAGCTCAAACGCCGCGAAAATTGAAGTTATTTCCCATCAGGAAGTTTTCGTGCAATAATAAATTCGGAACGAGTTCGGCGCGGACTGTCGTATCCGTATTTATTTCACATGTTATTTAATATTTCAGAGGCTTCAAAGCCTATTAAACTGTTGTGGGATAAATTTAAAGGAGACTTAAGCCCCTTCTTTTACATCTGTTGTGAATAAAATATTGTCAAGAGTCAATGTGATATAAATAGCATATTGTCAGCTATATCGACACTTTACCGATCACATGGTTTGTTGACATCCTCAAAAGTTACGGCGGCTAATGAAATATTCAAGATTATGATATGAAAATATAAATTTTGGTGGAAATAACCTTCTCTTTATAACTGTTAGGAATGTTCCACTTCATAACAACCTATAGTATTTATCAAGTCACATAGTGTTAAGAACGATCGTTTGGCTTGAACTGAGACTAAAAATCGATCATCTGGGAACTTGGACAAATCCTTAAGTATCCACATCATTTTTAGGATAAAAATGTGGGGATAATACATGGTTTTATATCATAGGTTACAATGCATTTACATGTTAAGTATTATATATGATTTAAAAAAATTAAAAAATAAAATAAAAAGAAATCCCTACCTACCGACCCTATTTTTTTCAGAGGGGTGACCGGAACCACACCTATTTTTTTATTTGGCCTTACCAGTGCAAAACGATGCATTTTTCACTCATGACAAATTTATAGAGTTATTTCCCTTTATTGTATTCATTTTCTTGTACAATGTATTTTATATTTTATGTGCAAAGATTCATTTTCTGTTATAAATATTTTCTCTAAATCATTTTAATTATTCTGTATAATTCAAATTTAGTATTTTTATAATCTGAGAATATCAGTTGTTTAGGGATTCTAGATAAAACCCAGATTACAAGCTATATTTAATTGTTGAATCAATTTTTGTTTGAGGAATTATAAGATTATGTCATTATTTGTATTTTAGATTTTTGGAAAATATATGAATGCTTTTTGATCATGGTAAAGCTGTTAAAAATACTTAGATAAAATTGTCATGGATTTTGGTAAATAGGATTATTTCACTTGTCAATAAAGAGCTACGCCGAGCGCAGCATGATACGACCGCAGCATGTCGAATACTGAAATTTGAACATGAGTGCAATTCAAATAAATGAAGAAACAGTAAAGAGCTTGATACAGTAATTAAATGGACACAATAAAGAGCTTGAATCAGTTGCAATTTTGGA
>MJUU01000041.1:66527-83089 GCA_002080025.1 Modiolus philippinarum | reverse complement strand
GGAATCCAAAGAAAAAAATCCCATCGAAATCCGATGAAAAATAAAAATTTCAGGTAATCAGCAAATTTGCAATTTTGGCCCCGTTCGGCCCCTCATAGCTCGGAAAGGAAACAAGTTACCAAAAATATAAAAGTTGAGCCCCATATTAATTTTTCATAAGGAATCTAATGAAAAAAACTGCATCAAAATCGGACAAGAAATGAAAAAAATAGATTTTTGAGATTTCCCCCATTTGGGACCCATTTATCTCATTAACGGTACATGTGACATAAAATCCGTTGACATACCTCCGATTCCAAATTTCCTAAGAATCACACTGAAAGAAACCCCATCAAAATCCGATAAATAATAAATATTCTACAGCCCAATATATGAAAACACCTAATTTGGCCCTTTTTGGCCCTTTTTAAAAAAATGGGCGGGGCCACAATACCCAAAACCAATTCCAACCTTCCTTTTGTGACAAGCAACATTATGTTAAAATTTCATAAGGATTGATCAACTAGAACTGAAGTTATCACACGGAAACGAAGAGTCTACAGACGCCGACGACGCCGACACCGACGCCGCCAGTATCATACCAATATACGACCTCAAAAATTTTTTTGCGGTCGTATAAAAAATAAGGTGCTAATTGAAATTGTGTTGTTTGTAATTAGTGTTAGAAATAATCTTGAGAAACATGTTTGCTAGAAGGATTTAAATATATGTTTAGGTTGTTAAGGAATTTATATATAAAAAGAAGAAAGTTTTGAAAATGTACAGTTAATCTTTGATTTAGGCTCTTACACTTAGATTGTGATTCCGATATAGTTATCTTTAATTTTAGAATGGGATTGTTGACTATTTCTTGTTATAATTTGTTATTTCAATTTTAAATGTTATTATTTCACTGGAGACAATAAATTATATGAAACATTGCAAGTAGTTGGATTATGGATTAGCTAGTTCCCCATTGAACAATTAAATGTGCACCAGGTGAAGATGCAGCAGACGACCATCCCAACTATGGAGCTCTTCACCTCGGTCACAGATACCAAAGGCAAAATTTGAGTTTGTTGAATTAATTTGAAATCAAAGAAAACGGGGGCTATGCAGTTTACACATACATATTGGATCATTTACAGAAAGTGATATAGTCGGATATACAAAAGCTAGGGCTCATTTTGAAACCATTTATCTAAGCATCAATGACAAGGCTGAGAACTCTGCTAACTTTTGCCTTATTTACTTGTAAATTCAACCCAATTTGTAATTATTTTGAATATGTACCTAGTCAGGTAGTTCTAAAATCAGCAAAACAGGCAAATGTTGAGTACAGTGGGCGTTTATATTGGTAAATTAATTTTATATCAACTTTGTTCAATACTCCGAAAGTATGTCGCGCGTTTTCACACGCTTTTTGGTATCTCATGTCATGTCACGACATGACTTTTCATTGTCAGAGGTTGGCAACTATGCTTTTTGTGTAGATCACTTTGTGCTTAAATTAAGAGTTTTTAGGATCTGCGAGGGTAAATCATAGATTTTACGGTTGCATATAGGTTGCATATAGAATTCCTTCAAAAGACTGTTGTACTACCTTAAATCATTGCACATCAAGAAATATGAAGCCTTTTCACAAAACTTACAAAATAAATTTCAGGAAAATCAGTAACATTCCTGTATCAGCTTCATATGTTATTTAATAGTATTCAATAATAAATATGTAAGTGAGAACCGAACCATCAGTCTGAAAAGAACAATCCAAGGACAATTGCAATGTCAGAAAAACGAAGAAACGAAGACATAACATGAGCACGGCACAGAATATACTGGTATTAAATTTCTAGATTTTTGTTTGAATTTAACTGTCTCACAGATGATAAGCATTAATTAAAATGTCATGCATGAGTAGATACACATGCCTTTCAAATCACATGATTAATCACATGACAATAATGTGAACACATACTGTATAATTGATTTCCATTACAACTCATTCTATATCCATAGAAATCTCTGAACAATGGCATTTATGCAACATGCAACTTCAATCCATTTTAATAAAATATTTCAACATGCAAATGAATTTCATTGTAAAGACCAAACAAATCTCTCAAAACATGACCACTAGACAACACACATCACTTATTGATTAGAAGTGGTCACTGTTAGAATGGCAGGCCAAGACTCAGTTGTTATGATATTTTTTCTTCCTACAGATATTATCTAGCTAATATGAACCAGAAATGCTCAGAGAGTTTTTTACCTGTCAGTCAAAGGTAAATTAAGCTTTTTGTCAGTCCTACAATAACTTGCCCGACCAATGTATGAAAAGAAACCAACAGCAGTCATCTTTTTTTTGCCTTCCATTGTGACTGTCACATAAATATGACTGACATAGCTAGTGCTTTTTTGTAAAATACTGAAAGGACTGATGATTTTAGCGAACAGATGTGTCATCCTGAATTACAGCCGAAATTAAAATTTGAATGAGCCATACAATGAGAAATCCTGAACTTAGATGAAATTTATCATGTTGAGTTGCATTATATGCATATATTCTGTTAATAACTATGCCTAGTAATCATACTAAATGTGCGATGAAATGACCAATATATATTTCATAAAATATGCCTCTCACATTACATCAGTAGCAGATTTTTTCACACTGTTTGGGGCAATTTTACAGCAAACAGTTAAAAAATCTTTTATTAGGAAACAGAACATGAAGTATATCTATTTTCTCAAATGTTGTTATATAAAAAGCATTAAAAATTTGGAAATTTTTAAATATGGCATTATCTAGAAATATTTTTATGGTAGTCAAATGTTAGGATTACGTAGTCTCTTTAACCCTTTTCTTCATGAGACTTGGCTGAGAAGTCAATTTCAAACAATTTTGAATTGAGCTAGAAAATCAAAATGTTCTAGTTTCTTTGAAATTTAACAAAAAAGGTTCATACTTGGTAGAAAAACACACTGACCTAATGTCTTTAGGAAAATGCTACCAAAAGCTGGTTCCTTGTTACCATGGAGACAAGAGGGGCCTAAAAGGGACCAAAAAAGGCATTTTTTGATGTTTTTTGCCCACCAAAATCAGGGTTCAATTTTTTTTTTTAAATCAGCAATACATACATGATACTACAGCCAGCAAGTCACCAAAATTCAATAATCTACCTTTTGAGCTATAGGCTAGGCTATCTAGCCAGGATGTATGGTCCCCACACTTGTCTATGGGTGAGGGACTTCAAATCCCCAGGACAGAGGGGGCAATCCCCCTCTGGGACCCCCTGAAATATCTTTTTAGTCCACAGCCGCAAAAGAAAAACACTCAATTTTTTTTTGTCCAAGTTATATTTTGTTCAATAAAGCCCATACCCATATCCTAGAGCTATAAAATCACCCTCCAATAGCTTTGAAAAGTGAGGGGGCCTAGAGGCGTCTAAATGAAGGAAAGGGTTCATGAATTTCATCATAAGCAAGACAAAATACAAGCTTTAGCAAATTAGAATCTAAACTTTTTTCTTTGCAAAAAAGTTATTTGACATTGGAAAGACTTACATAGATTATAAAATATTCCCATCTACAATATTTTCTAGCCATTAGGAATGGCATAGGAGTTCTAACAACAGCAATTTCTTCTACATCTAATTTTTCAACAAAAAGGGCAGCTAAACTATTCCACACACTTAATTCTACTTGAATTTAAGGTAAAGTTCAAATGTCATTTCACACAGGCTGCATAGGAATTTTGTCACAAATATATATCTAATTCAGCTTCAAGTAAAGTCAAGTAAATGCAGTTCTATTAGACTTAAACAAGTTATTCCTAATCCCACATTGACAACAAGATGTATAGATTAGAGGTAAAAATTTAAAATGGTTATAAAAATTACATGCAATGCGATGAATTAAATTACAAAAGACATTGCACCAAACATGTAGTAATTAAGGGGGTTCGCTTCCTCCATATGAAAATAAATAGGATTTCAAATAAATGTGATTTTTTGTTAGAAAACTAAAAAAGAAATAATTTTAGTCAAAAAAATTGATAGGTTGATGATCTCGTTTTTTGAGTTATAAGTGACTGAAAATTTGGTGGGAAACTGAACTCCTCAGATTTTTCATAGGATTAACATTAGTAAGGTTTCACCACGAATAAATGTGTCAGAATAAATAAAATTTAATGAAATATTTACAGAATGCTCATAAAGATTTATAAAATGGAATTATGGGAAAAAATAAGGGGGTCCATGATAAAAAAAAATAAAATGCCTTTAAATGGATAAAACCAGAGAATTCCGAAAGTCTGACAGAAATCCCAAATCATGAGGAGCTAACCTCCTTAAATGCTTAAAAATTCATTATTTTGTAGCAGTGAGCCATAATTCAAACATCTATTGTGACAAAATCCCTTAGTTTCTCATCAAAGTCACACACATTTAGAAACGACACAACTATGGCATAATTTAAATCAAATTGCATGTCAGGTTTGGCATTGGCAAAAATAAATAATTGACACATCTTTCTTCATACCTTGGTTTGTAACTGGATAGAAGTCTGTAATGAAATATTTTGTGAAATAAAATACAAACCTACATCTCCAGATTTTTTTTTTGTTTCTGGTACGTATTGTATGATGTGAAAATGTTTTTAATGGTTGTAGCAGTGAAACAGAAAATAACATGTTCCTGTAATAACCTTATACAAAAACTTTATGACTTTAGATGGCTTAGTTGTGGAAGTTCTTAGCTTACCTGTACAAACAATACATTCAATCATCTCCCATTCCCTATATTTGAGACAACAGAAAACATGTCAAAAATCCAAGCATTCAATTTTTTTACATCTTACTTTACAAGTCATTTAAATCTCAAGATCTTCTGGAACAAATATGGAAAGTACAAAGATATCTCCATGTACTGTAAACATGGACATCTTTGAGTGGGTGAAGTTTCAGCTATATCTGCAATTAATGTAAGAAAAAATCCTCGAAAATTGTTTGGTTTCGAAGTGTAATATGCAAAAGCAATGAAATTGTTGTATATAAAAGATTTGAGGTCGAAAATTGTCCCTCGCGAAATGTTTGTCCAGCAAAATCATAAAATAACAAACCATGAAAATTATGTTTACAGTATAAAATTTCAACTATAAGTGACAAGATCTATTGTCTGTGAAAGGTCAAGGCTTCCCTCCAGGCAATTAGACATTCTCGGCTAACAAAACCTACATCATGATACAGCTGAAAGTAGACCTATCTCTAAAACTATCAATCAAACATCATTTCATAGAGTACATATTTGTCACAGGATGCCATTACTGCACAATTTTCGTACATGCAAAAAGGGAATAAATTTCCAATTCTAACTTACTCTTATTCTCTTCCTGGTTTCCTCCATTTCCTCCTCCAGTTGATCAGCCACCATTCTATAGTTTTTGGAGATGTTATTACAGGTCTCGATGATAGAATCACACAAACTTTCAAATAATTTCCGTATAAACATTAGAATTGTCCCCGTCTTGTCAATAATATCTGTAACAACAAAATGATAAAAAAAAAATCTTCAAAATTTTATTATTGCAGTTCTACATAAAAAATCTTAAGATTTTCAGGGATGATGCTACAGTCCACACAAACAAAGTGGGTATGGCCTACCAAAAGCTAATTACAGTAGAACTTCTATGGCTCAAACTGCAATAACTCGGACACCATGGATGTCTCGAACCCATTTTCTGGTCCCTTTGATTGAAGTTTAACACAGTTCAACATAAATAGCTGGAACACGCCTCTAGCCATAACTGTTTTCATCAGTCCTTTAGGTGTTTAGGCCAACAAAATTCCACTGAACCACCACTTAAGGGGGTTCGCTCCTCCATATGAAAATAAATAGGATTTCAAATAAATGTGATTTTTTGTTAGAAAATTAAAAAAGAAATAATTTTAGTCAAAAAAATTGATAGGTTGATGATCTCGTTTTTTGAGTTATAAGTGATTGAAAATTTGGTGGGAAACTGAACTCCTCGGAATTTTCATAGGATTAACATTAGTAAGGTTTCACCACGAATAAATGTGTCAGAATAAATAAAATTTAATGAAATATTTACAGAATGCTCATAAAGATTTATAAAATGGAATTATGGGAAAAAATAAGGGGGTCCATGGTAAAAAAAAAATAAAATGCCTTTAAATGGATAAAACCGGAGAATTCCGAAAGTCTGACAAACCTCCTTAATTTAAGAATTTGTAATAGACAATTCCCGACTGTCAATAGAAGTAATCCATATAAATATTGGAAAAAAGCATCCAGATGATTTTACATATTTACACAAAGGTTAATGACTTAAAAAAGTCGTGCTTACATCTGTTCTTGATAGCAACCAAATCTCGATAGTTATGTGCCATTCAGTTTTGACAAATAAAATGAATTTGAACGTGGCGTTCCTTGGGAATTTCCAAAAGAACATCACTTAATTCAGTGACAGAAAGAACAATGACCATAATACGCAGAAAGGTATGAAAAAGAAAGGAAATGTGGTAAATGTCAAGGAGACAACATCCCATATCCAGGTTAAAACGACCAAAAACAAAACATCTAGGGGTCACCATATGGTCTTCAACACAGTGAGGAACCTCACACCATATAGTAAGCCCTAAATGGCCCTAAATTTATTATTGCTATGAATAAAATTTTGCATTCCAAACAAAAACAAAAAAATCCTATACAATCTAAAAATACCTTCTTCTTTTTCTTGTTTCTTTTGTTCTGTTTCTTCTTCCTGTTCTTCTTGATCCTATTTAACCAGAAAATAAAATTCAGGTTTGAATTATCCTGAATATTACAGAAATTCAACAATTTTACATAACTTGATGCATAAAAATATTTTTTTTTATGCAAAAACTAAGGGTGTAACAATCCACCATTTCATCAGTGCATAGTCTTCATAAAAACTGATCCAGAAATTCATTCATAAATTGTTCCTAACTTTTGAAATTTATTAGAGTGAAATTTAAGAAATAAGTATGTGAAATGTATTATCATGACCAAAGAATCTAAATAGCTGTTGGATCATCAAGGGGTGGAATCATATGTGCCTAATATAAACCTAGGTAGATGAGCTTTCGTTGTGGTTTTGAGTTTGTTCTCCTTGTTTAAGGCTGTTGTACATGTATTTTTTTTTAAGTTTATTGTCACATCAAAATTTACAAACATCTCTCATTTTTTTGCTGGTTGTTATGATGTAGTACAGCTGAACTTCAATGGCTGAAACTGCAAGAACATGAACACCATAGATGTCTCGAACCCCTTTTCTTGCCCCTTCATTCCAATTTAAACACAGTTTGACCTTGATAGCTCGAACACTCCCTAGGTAAAATGTTTTTCATTGGCCCCTTGGGTGTTAGAGCCAATGAAGTTTGACTATATTAAACCTCTTTTTTCAAAAAATTACATTAGATTAAACATACCTTATCTTTTTCTTTAGACGAGGTGTCCTCAGCTTTGTCTATAGCAGCCTCTGGTCCTGAGTGAATAGCTGTAGATATCAACTGCAAAGGTAAAAACATATCTTGTCAATAAATAATTACATTTTAAATAACTTGAGTTAAGGCCATTTTTGAAGAAAATGTATTCTGTCCAAAAAGTAAGTGAATTTTGTATTTCTTTTCCCTTTTACAGAATTAATGCCACATAATAAATATTCTAAAGCTGAACTATTCCAAGAAAAGATGAAAAGGGGGTTGGACAGCACTTTCTTCCACACCCCACCACCCATACATTTTTTTTATCACATATAGCATGTGATATGCCTAAATTTCTTCTCGAACCTCACCATCCATCCTAAAATATATAATGTGCTGTCCAACCTCCCATAAATTTTTTTCCTGGAATAGCCCTGACAAAGAATCTGCCAAAGTAATGTGTGAATGGAATAATACCATATCAATATGGAAAGGAAGTTAACCATGAACCCTTTTTTGAGAATATCACCTACAGAAATTAATTCGCTGTAAAACTTTTATCTTTAACTAGGATTTTTTTTTTAGATGTTTGTTTTTTTCCTTTTTGTCCAGAATTTATTTAATGGTATCTTCACCACATATACACACAAAGAGACAAACTATAAAGATATCACCAACAAATGATGTCTACATTTTTCATGTACCATGAATATTTAGGTTTCAGAGGTCCCCGAGGGAAGTCCAATAGTCAGACTTGTCTGACACGAAAATTTACCTTGCGTATCATAGAAATTTACTGTCTATCAAAATTTGTACCCCTGAAAAATACTATGGCTTCATTCCGTGTATGGCACTCGGTAGATGTCCTAAGTACTGGATTTGGCTTCCTATTTTTGGCATTTTGGTATTGAGTACTTCTTTTTGACTATTTTTTGGATTATTACTTTCCATATTATTTGATTCTAATGCTGCTGATGAAAGGTTACTCCTTGAAACACGTGTACAACTTAACAAAATTTTACCGTTCATGATGCCACTTTGGTATTTTTGTACTTTCATTCATTTCTTGATAACTGGTACCATTTTTCACTAAACTGTTTAGGATTTTATGTTTTCCTGCTTTTTTCATAATGTCCTAATGAATTATGTATTATTTTTACCTGTAGCGGGTTAGGTGTCTCGTCCCCTTCCTCATCCTGACCCAGGGCAATACTATCTTTGACTCCTTTGTCTTCAACCTCAGTTTCACCTTCTTCTTCAAACAGATAGTAATCCCCAGACCTAATGGCTGAAATGTAATGCAATAATGAATATGTATATTCCAAATAAATTTCCTTATTATTTATAGTTCAAATTTTCCTTTTAATTTCAAATTCTGACCTATTTCAAAACTACCAATCAGTAGTCTTTTATCATAAGACGGTTCAAGTAATTTTTTGCAGATTTTTTTGTCATTTTCATTTTCATATAATATTCCAGTCACACCTGAAATTTTATATAGATTAACATTATCTTTGTTGTAAGTTGGCAGTCCATATGTAATGACTTCATACACTGCACTTCATATACAGTGAAACCTGTGTAAATCATACCTGACTAAACCCAAAACCTGTCTAAAGTAAACCAAATACCTGCCTAAACCGAACAAAATCTTCAGTCGGTTTTGGACAAGTTTCAATGTATTGTGCATAATAAATCAAATTTTCTGTCTGTCTGTTCAAAAGAAATTCAATGGCCTAACAAGCATTACCTCATGTGAGCAGAGATGGAAAAGGGAAATTTGAAGCACTAATTTACTGTATCATGGATATTTTGCAAAATTGGCAGTCAAGATAAATTGGCAAAAAACAAAAGCTGTCGCCAAATGGCAACCAGGTATAGACAGGTTTCTCAAATTGTCTGTCTTAGATAAGAGAATTATCACCAGATGGGGTAATTGTAGATCCACCATTACAGTCGTGAAAGAAACTCAAACAGCTGGATACTTGTATGATAATCAANTTTATTAAGAGAATTATCACAGCATGTGCATCTCTTTCACTACTGTAATGGCGGATTGATCACATGACACAATAATGGCAGCCTCCTTGTTATCTAGGTCACATCTGAATAAACCTGTCTATACCCACACTCATTGAACCCTGGATCAAAAATTCATGTTTTCACTAAATCCAATTTTCTTCAAACAGGAAGTATGCATCTGACATGATTCAAAAGAGTACATTCCTTACAACTAATCATATAGAGGCTGCATACCAATTTTGAAATCAACCCCTCTGGTAGAAGCTGAGAAAAATGAGACGAAAAATTCATGTTTTCACTACATTTCGTGACAAAGTCCACATTCCGCCAAACAGGAAGTATACATCCGACAGGACTCAAAATAGGATGTTCCTTACAACTAACCATATAGAGGCTGCATACAAATTTTGAAATCAATCCCTCTTGTAGGAGCTGAGAAAAATGCGACAAAAAATTCATGTTTTCACTACATTTCGTGACAAAGTCCACATTCCGCCAAACAGGAAGTACTCATCTGACAGGACTCAAAATAAGATGTTCCTTACAACTAACCATATAGAGGCTGCATACCAATTTTGAAATCAACCCCTCTTGTAGAAGCTGAGAAAAATGCGACGAAAAATTACTAAAAATTAATGTTTCCCTACATTTCGTGACAAAGTCCACATTCCGCCAAACAGGAAGTACACATCCGACAGGACTCAAAATGAAACATTCCTTACAACTAACCATATAGAGGCTGCATACCAATTTTGAAATCAATCCCTCTTATAGAAGCTGAGAAAAATGCGATGAAAAATTCATGTTTCCCTACATTTCGGGACAAAGTCCACATTCCACCAAACAGGAAGTACACATCCGACAGGATTAACCATATAGAGGCTGCATACCAATTTTGAAATCAATCCCTCCTGTAGAAGCTGAGAAAAATGCGACGAAAAATTCATGTTTCCCTACATTTCGTGACAAAGTCCACATTCCGCCAAACAGGAAGTATACATCCGACAGGACTCAAAATAGGACGTTCCTTACAACTAACCATATAGAGGCTGCATACCAATTTTGAAATCAATCCCTCTTGTAGAAGCTGGGAAAAATATGACGAAAAATTTTTCGGACGAACGGACGGACAAGGTGAATGCAGTATACCCCTCTCTCTATAGAGTGGGGGTATAATATTTCCAATGCAAATACAGTGAAACCTGTCTTGAGAGACCTCTGCTTTGAGAGACCGACCTCTTTTGGAAGACCTCCGCATTTTGTCTACTCGGTGTAAAATTCATATGAAATAAATCTCTTTTCAAATACCAACTGTCTTGAAAGACCACTTTCTGATGGCAAAAGGGGTGGTCTGTCAAGACAGGTTTCACTGTAGTCTGTTTCTGAAGTACATTGTATAATGCGAAAAAGGTAACATAGTCAAATTTGTGAAGACTTTCCTCTCTACAAAGGTTTGTCTAACAAATCATGAAAATTACACCCTGCGAAAATTTGTTGCAGTCGATGAAGATGCCCTCCTTAAGCCCAAAGTACAAAAAATCTTATAACATAAAGCACCTCCAACCTACTGAGAAGTTTCCAGGACAGTCCTTAAATTTTTGCTACCAATTAAATGCTTCATCTTAACAATATAATAGTTGAATTTATTTATCTGATAAAGTCAATGCACTGGGTTAAAATTCTTACTTTGAAAATGTTCATCAGGAACTACAAAATCTTTCTTCGCATGTTTCTGTTTTTCTCTGATCAGGTCCATTTTTGTTTTAATGACTTCCAAGACCTGTTTTTCCTCTTCTTTCTGTTTCATCACATTTTCTACTAAAGACTTATTTATCAATTCTGCTCCTCTGAAAAAAAAATTACTTATATTTCAAGCAGTATTGTTAGTATTAAAATGAATCTTGCTAAATATAATAACATTAGCGATGATCTGTGGTACCATATTATGCACATTGCTTCCTTGAGCAAGAATTTTAAGTTTATGACTTACATGCATTTTTAAGTGAGCATATTAGCAAGGAAAGATCAATAAACATTTGCAAGGACATGATACATAGAGTTCAAGAATTTTTTCACTGTGGTGAATTCTCAAAATTTGTTTCAAATAAAAATTTTTTCATTTCTGTACTAGTCATTTTGTGCACTGTTCAGTCACAAAAAGGCTGAACACTCAATAACACATTGCCAATATAAGAGGGTAGGAATGGGGGTATCCCGATGACGGTTAACGGTAATAAAAACAGCTGCGCCAAGTCACATGATACGCCTGTCATCACCCTTCAAAGCTTTAAGTGATTTAGGTAAGGGGTTCTCAATTCAGAAGCACCTATAACTGCCTAATTAAGCTTGATATTTCTTTAAGAAATTAATCTGCAAAGTTTGAAGTGAGCTGATCAAAGTATTTATCAGTCAGAGCGTGACTTGTCAAAAATTGCCTTAAAATTGACAAACAAAGTCACATAACTCTTGCAAGAAAAATGAAAATTTCAGGAAAAAGTATACCAATCATGAGGCCATCATACCCAATACCTCTACAAAGTTTGAAGTAAATTGGCCAAAGGGTTGTCAAGTTAGAGCATGACATGTAAAAATTGCCTTAAAATTGATGAATAAAGTCCCATAACTCTTGCAAGAAAAATCGAAATTTCAGGAAAAAGTATAAAGATCATGTGGCCATCGTACTCCATACCTCTACAAAGTTTGAAGTAAATTGGCCAAAGGGTTGCCAAGTTAGACCGCGACATGTAAAAAATTGCCTAAAAATTGATGAATAAAGTTCCATAACTCTTGCAAGAAAAATCAAAATTTCACGAAAAAGTATACAGATCATGAAGCCATCATACCCAATACTTCTACAAAGTTTGAAAGGAATTGGCCAGAGGATTGTTAAGTTAGAGCGCGACATGTGAAAAATTGCCTTAAAATTGACGAAGAAAGTCCCATAACTCTTGCAAGAAAAATCCAAATTTCACGAAAAAGTATACAGATTGTGTGGCCATCGTACTCAATACCCCAACAAAGTTTGAAGCAAATTGGCCTAAGGGTTGCCAAGTTAGAGCGAGACATGTAAAAAATTGCCTTAAAATTGACGAATAAAGTTCCACAACTCTTGCAAGAAAAATCAAAATTTCACGAAAAAGTATACAGACCGTGAAGCCATTATACCCAATACTTCTACAAAGTTTGAAGTGAATTGGCCAAATGGTTGTCAAGTTAGAGCACGACATATGAAACGGACGGACAGACGGACGGACAGAAGGAGGGACGGACAATCGGACATTGGTATACCATAATAAGTCCGTCATTAGATGGGCGTATAAAAAATTAGGCCAAATGACATTAACGGTAATATTTATGTCTTCATGATAAATTTGCAAGATATATCTACAATAAAGGGCTACGCCGAACGCAGCGTGATACGACTGCAGCATGTAGACCACTGAAATTTGAAAAAGTGTAATTCAAAGCGAGTATGGACATACTAAAGAGCTTAACACAATAATTAGATGGACGCAATAAGGAGATTTACCCATTAATTGCTGGACACAAACTAGGGAAAATAGAAATTAGCCCTTATGACTCCTCTTTGACCCTTTATAGCTCGGAAACGGTAAGAGCTTCGCAAAATCCATTGCCATACTGCTGAAAGCTTATATCAAGTGGAATCCAAAGAAAACTAGAAGTGTGTTTTTGATACAAAAACGAATGTCTCCCCCTGTATGTAATGTTCTTTGAGTTATAAAACACAAGTAAGTTTTATGTTGCCACTGGATGGCCTATCATTCCAGATAGACAATATGCACAACTAAGCATTATGGTCAACAATCCTGTGAAGTATAGATGAAATCCTTAGAAAGATGTAGGAGTATTAGCGTCCACAAACTCAATTTTGCAAAATTCCAAGTCAAAAAGGGGCATAACTCCAACAAAAATTAGCCACTCAAATCCTGCGAGACGATATGCACAACTTCGCATGATGGTCAACAATCCTGTGAAGTTTGGTTGAAATCCGATGAAAGGTGTAGGAGAATTGGCGTCCACAAAATTATTTTTGCAAAATTCTAAGTCAAAAAGGGGCATAACTCCCATAAAAATTAGCCCATCAATACAGCAAGACAATATGCACAACTAGGCATGAGGGTCAACAATCCTGTGAAGTTTGGTTGAAATCCGATGAAAGGTGTTGGAGAATTGGCATCCACAAACATAATTTTGCAAAATTCTAAGTCAAAAAGGGGCATAACTCCAACAAAAATTAGCTGATCAATCTGGCAAGACGATACACACGACTAGGTATGATGGTCAACAATCCTGTGAAGTTTGGTTGAAATCTGATGAAAGATGTAGGAGAATTGGCGTCCACAAACTTAATTTTGCAAAATTCTAAGTCAAAAAGGGGCATAACTCCCACAAAAATTATCCCCTTTGGACCATAATAGCTCAAAAACTGTAAGAATTATGCCAAATCCTTTGACATACTACTGAAAGCTTGTATCAAGAGGAATGAATCCAAAGAAAAAAATCCAATTGAAATCCGATGAAAAATAAAAATTTTAGGTAATCTGTAAATTTGCAGTTTTGGCCCCTTTGAACCCTAAAAGCTCGAAACGGTAAGAACTACTCAAAGTCTTTCATTTGTGCTAAGGAACATTGTGTTAAAATTTCATAAGGATTGATCAATGGAACTTAAGTTATTGACCAAAAAAAGAAGTGTCTACAGACGACGACGACAACGACAGCGCCATACCATTATACGACATCAAATCTTTTGCGGTCGCATAAAAACTTGTTTTGACAATGACGATATTTTTTTCTCTCCAAATAACGATAATGGTACAAAATTCAAGTATTATAAATGTCACGAATCACGCTAAAATATTTTTGATGGTTAACGGTAAAACTTTGACCCATTTGACGTTAACGATAGCTGAAAAGAGACCTTTGACGATTAATGATTAAGGGCATTCATACCCTCATATAATTCCTAGATTCTGGTCTATTTTTTTTGTTGAAAAGTTAAGGGCGGGCAAGTATTTTCATTTTTCATCATTTATTATGAAAATACTGTAAATTTCGATGAAAATTACTGAACACAAGCAAAAAATCAAAATAAAATTTTTTGAAGCGGCGAGAGGGGGTGAGAATCTAGGGAATTTTTAATATGGCCTTTGCCTCTTTTTCACAAACTGTCGAGTGCCAACACTATTGTTTTGGTTTTCAAGCTCTTATAATTTTTTTTAAGATTCTGGAATTATCCTTTGCTTGACTTGATGTCCCATGGTATAATCCCAATTTAGTTACCTTTTAAACACTGTATTAATAACTATATAAAGTTTATTCATTTTCCACCTTACCTTGAGGCCAGATTGTGCTGAGCCATCTGCAGAATGACCACATGTCGGAAATAATGACTATTGTATATCCTCAGTTGTAACAGTAGAAACGTAAAACAGATAACATCCCACGCCAGCCCTGTGTCATCTTCTTCTACTTTACAATGACCTGTAAATATCATGTGATAAACCAATATATAATAGACCATATCCGACCTATGGTATAAGGATTTACCAGACTACATTTCAATACATCACAGTATAGAAAACGTTACGTCATAGAGCCTAAAACGTCATGAAGTTGGTCACATGGGGGTGGACACGTTTGTGACATATATATACGTACTGGGGACAAACAACAACTGGTGAATCTGAATACCAGAACTCAGATATGGCCTATTAACATTTTATTTATAACTAAAACAATACAGTTAACTTTGATGGCTGGAACACCCACAGGACTGATGACAACAGTTCAAATTAGAGCAGAGTTAGAGGCCTCATGGTGATTTCAAATTGAAGAAAACAATAAAAGCATTGTTCCTTTGCTTGTTTGACCATATATTTGTAGAGACTTTGTCTCATGTACATTCATTCCATATCCTTTCATTAACCATTTAGAGATATCAAGGTTGAACTATGTTTCAGGTTAGGGGTTCAATACATCCATTGTGTTCGACTATTGCAGTTCCAGCCATTGAAAATCAAATGTAACAAGGGATCTGTGAGCCCAAGCTCACTAGAAATACCCCCTCTCTCAGCTAAAAATTATTCTATAATGCTACAAGTGTCAAAAGTGACCAGTCAGTAAACAGAAAGTAATTACCCCGATTGGTCCAAAAAACGCATCCCACATGACTAACAAAGCTTGTGACAAAATTTCAGATCTACAAGAAGTATATGAGTGATGCAATTGAAAAAGGGGGACACAATACAACTCATCACACTAAAGCCTCAGACCAAATATCAAATCAATACTACATAGACAAGCCGAGAAATCCTTGACGCAAAATTTCAATATATGGCTATAATGGAAAAAAATCAAAAGTTATCGGCAAACAGGAAGTAGATGAGAGACAAACTTGAAAAGGGGAGACAAAGTGAAACTCATTATTCTAAAGCTTCAGACCAAATATCAAATCGTTACTATATACAAAAGCTGAGAAATCCTTGACGAATAATGGAGAAAATCAAAGTTATCGGCAAACAGAAGTAGATGGGTGACAGACTTGAAAAGGGGAGACACAGTACAACTCATTATATCAAAGCTTAAGACAAAATATAACAAGAGTTGTCAGAAGACAACATAGCTCGCCGAGGATTCCAGTAACCTCAATGCACAATAAATTCGAAAGAAAGCTTTCTTCACAAGAAAGTCACATATGAAATATAAACACCCTATCACTAAACAACTTAATTCTAGAAGCAAAATTAAAGTTTTAAAAAATTGCCCTCAGGGCAAGGTCAAGGTCAAAATGTCTATAAATATGGTACCATTAGAAACCTCTCATCAAAAGAACGTCACATAACAAATATGAACACCCTACCACTAAACATCTTAATTCTGGAAGCAAAGTTAAAGTTTAAAAAAAAATTGCCCTCAGGGCAAGGTCAAGGTCAACATGTCTACAAGTATGGTACCAGAAGAAGGCTGTCATCATAAGGAAGTTACATACCAAATATGAACACCCTACCACTAAAAGCCTACCTTCTAGAGGCAAGGTTAAAGTTTTTCAAAAATTGCCCTCAGGGAAAGGTCAAGG
>MJUU01000039.1:135897-165264 GCA_002080025.1 Modiolus philippinarum | reverse complement strand
GTTTCATCAAAATCCTTCAAGTGTTTTAAGAGGAGTTGCGCTTACGAGAAGTGTGGACAGACGGACGTATGGACAGACAGGGTGATTCCTATGTATTCCCTAAACTTTGTTTGCGCGGGTATAAAAACTGAAAATTGGAAACATTTTTTTTGGTAAAGATATACATAGGGGTTAACAAGGGCTACATGTAGCCATATATCCCTGCCCTTCCAGCAATTTGAAACCCCACATATTTGTGGTAAATTTAAAAGTTAGAAGGGGCATAACTCCTACAAAGATTTTTGACCAAGACTAATTTTCGAACTCACTTGAGGTATTATAAACAGCTACTGCATAAATATTACCCCAATCCAATGAGAAATAAATTTGGTAGAACACTTAAAAGTATATTTTGTCAATTGTCAAAGTTAAAAAGGGGCATAACTCCCCAAAAAATATTCAATCAGGACCCCTCTTTGAACTCACTTGAGGCAAATCCTAGATATACAGCTACTGTATAAATATTATCCAAAAATAATTTGAAATAAATTTTCTAGAAAGCTTACAAGGATATTTATCAAAGTTAAATAGGGGCACAACTCCTACAAAAATACTCGAAAAGGGCTCCTCTTTGCACTTGCCTGAGGCATTCTAGAACTTAGCTACTGTGTAAATATTATCCAAATCAAATCAGAAATCAATTTTCTAGAGAGCTTATAAGAATATTTTGTCAATTTTCAAAGTTGAGAAGGGGCATAACTCCTACAAAAATACTCAAAAAGGGCTCATCTTTACGCTCACTTGAGGCATTCTAGAACTTAAGCTACAGTGTAGATATTATACTAATCAAATGAGAAATAAATTTTCTAAAGCACTTGTAACAAGGATATTTTGTCAATTTTCAAAGTTAAAAATAGTAATGGTGCATTACATGATGCCCCGCCACGTTTCACAAAATTTCAAAGTTTAAATAGGCACAACTCCAAATCCCTGTGTACTTCTGAACCCAAAATTATACTTGGCCTGTGTTTTATGGAAAACAACTTATGTACCATATTAGAAGACAGTATGTTAATTCATTCACAAGTTATCAGTCATAAGCCCTAAAAAATTTGCACAATTTCAAAGTTTCAAGGGGCCTAACTCCACAACCCCTTGGACCTCTGAACCTGAAATCAAACTTGGCCTGATTTTCATAGTAAACAAGTTACATACCAAGTTTGAAGACAATATATTATTTCATTCACAAATTATTAGTCGAAAACCCTAAAATTTGCAAAATTTCAAAGTTTCAAGGGACATAACTCCAGAACCCCTTGGACCTCTGAACTCAAAATCGAACTTGGCCTCAGTTTTGAGGTGAACAAGTTACATACCAAGTTTGAAGACAATATGTCATTTCATTCACAAGTTATCAGTCGGAAACCTTCGGAGGACTGACACACCACACACTACTGTGGGCATCACATAATACCTCGCCACTATGTTTTGCGGGGTATAAAAAGAGGCATAACTCCTACAAAAATACTCGAACATAGTTCATCTTTTAACTCCCTCGAGGAATTCTAAAACTAAAGCTCCTGTGTAAATATTATCCAAATTCAATGAGAAATAAATTTTCTAGAGCGCTTACAAGGATATTTTGTCAATTTTCAAAGTTAAAAAGGGGCATAACTCCTACAAAAAACTCCAACACTGCTCATCTCTGAACTCCCTTGAGGCATTCTAGAACTAAAGCTCCTATGTAAATATTGTTCAAATCCAAAGAGAAATAAATTTTCTAGAACGGTTACAAGTATATTTCGTCAATTTTCAACGTTAAAAAGGGGCATAACTCCTACAAAAATAATCGGATAGGACTCATCTTTAAACTCGCTCGAGGCATTCCAAAACTAAAGCTACTGTATAAATATTAAAATCCAATGAGAAATAAACTTTCTAGAATGCTTACATGGCAGATGGACGGATGCCCAACATTACCATATCCCAAACTGAAATGTCGGGCATAATCTATAGAACTTTTCACCAATACATTCAAATAAAGATGCCAAGTTTTGGAAAAGATCTGTAGTGCATATTCCTTAACTGTTGCCATCTTCAAACTAGAATCGGGAGACTTAATTAGCATGTATCGCTCACCTGACAATGCAATGAAAATGATGCATTTCCAATATGGTCCGATGCATAATTGGAAAACAAAGGGGCTTGTAAGAACTTGTATCCCTGACCTGGATCATGACAGACATAGACTGCCAAATTAATTCCAATGTTTAAGGGTCTCATTATCAAGTTAGTTAACAGAACTTGGCGTTACATTATCCAAAGTTTAACTATGTACCCCGCTGGCAGCTATGTTGGATGGGGTATAGATATACTATCACCTTTCCTGAAAGAGCAACTTAAAGACTATTTTGTCACTGTTTAGTTCCAATAAGGACCATTGTGCCAGTGTAAAGTTTCAATTTGCCAAGTACTCTCAGAGAGAAAATGTAGATATATTTTCCAATGTCCTATGTTAAACTAAGTTCCCCGAAAATGTAGATATATTTTCCAATGTCCTATGTTAAACTAAGTTCCCCACTACCCACCTGATCTTGGTCTTGCCAGACAAAGGGACCATTGTGCCAGTGTTAAGTTCCAATTGGCAAAGCACTCCAAGACAGAAATTAAATGATGGAATATATTTTCCCACATGTCCAGTGTCAACTTAGTTACCCCATAAGCTGCCTTGGATGTGGGTTGGACTAGCCATTTTTTTAGAAGACCAACCAAGGGTTATTCTGTCCACCTTGTTTGGTTTCAATTGGCTTGTTTTTGTTTTTTGGTTGTTTTTTTTTGGCGATATTCCCTGCTGGCTGAAGAGCATTGTTGAACTGTTTTCTGCTGGCTGCAGTCCAATGTTAACCTGTACCTGCTGGCTGCCATTTTAGAGATAAAGACTTGTCAGGACACATTTTTCAAGGTGGCAAACTGAAGACCATTGTGACAAAGTATTATTCCAATTGACTAAGTACTTTCAAAGCAGATATGTCCATATGCATTCCAAAACAGTTCAATGTTAAACAAAGTCCTCTGCTGGGAGCCATTTTGGATGAGGTGTCTGACACATTTTTATACAGGTGATTAACCAAGGATAATAGTGAACAAGTTTGGTTCAAATAGACTTGGTGGCGTCAGAGGAGAAGACCTTTGAATGCTTTTCCGTTAGGATCAATGTTAAGCCACATTCCACGATGGTGGACATCTTGAATGGGATGATACAAAATTAAAAGGGTTCCACCAAAGGACTATTGTAAAAAAAAAAGTTAAGCTTGCACATTGGGCCAGCATTTTCAGAGATACTTTAATTGTCAGATGAAAAAACAAAAGTTATTCCATAGGGTCCACCGCTATACCGCTCCATACTGGATGCCATGTTGTTCTCTCTTCCATTATTTTAAAGAACCTTTCAGTTAAGTTTGATCCAGTATAATTCAGTTAAATTTGCTTCCAAGGTTTCAGAGATGATCAAAAAATGGCTGATGTTTAAGCGATTCCAGCTTGGTGGCCCTGTATTTTGTTGAATCATGAGCTATCCTTCCCATCATTTAAATCTAGATTAGAAAAATCTGTTTCAATTGTTTCACAGCAGATAGTGAAAATGATATTTTTCACATAGGGTTCAATGTAATAGCAAGTTCTGTGTTGGTCGACATGTTTTTTGATGGATCAAAACCAAATCGTAAATCTTTCCACAGGTTCTCTTCCAAACATCATTCCCCTTAAGATTGGTTCAATTTGCTTCAGTGGTTCCAGAGAAAATCAAAATGTGAAAGCCAGTAAATCAAGGATGCAAAAGAGCTCACACAAAAGGCGAGCTAAAATAAAGTGGCCCTTTCCGAGTCTTTATGCATAACCTTTGGCAAGATAGTTCCACAACAGAACCGATGTTGAGCCATGTTCCCCACTGGGAAAGAAATGAAACCAATTGCCCTTCATTCCCCGTTAGAAATTGATGGTTTTTTTTTAGTAAAAAAAATTATCCGACCTACACAAAAATCACGAGCTGTTGAAAAAATTTTATTACAAAACTTTGACAACATCAATAAGGGTTTCTATCCCACAGCTTTACTTCACAATATCTATGCTTTTTGAAATATTTCAAGTAAAAAAATCTTTGCAGAAGGAATCAATGTCAAATTGTCTCCCCTTCAGTGTCGGCCAGTAATTATTTTCTCTCATGTACATCAACATATGGCATCATTCCTTTGTGGAAAGATTCATCAAAATCTTTCAGGTAGTTTCAAGAAGATTTGCGCTTACGAGGTAATCTGTTCAGATGACGTCACAGAAAAATCAGTCGGCTTATCTCCCTACCTGGTATTGAACAATAATACTTTTCTTTCATGCACATCTCCATGTAGTGTCCTGCCTTTGTGTAATGTTTTATCAAAATCCTTCCATTGGTTTAAGACAAGTTGCACTTCCTATATACTCCCTAAATTTCGTTTGCGCGAGGTGCAATCAAATCCATCAAGAAGTGCTCTAGAAGAACTTTCCAGTTTCAATGTTAAACAAGTAAGCTGCTGGTGGCCATTTTGGACAAGGGATCTACTTGCTCAGCATCTCGTAAGTAATATTCATGCCATGTTTGGTTTTAATCTATTGAACAGCACTTGCAGATCTTTTCATTTCCCATAGGGTTCCATGTTAAAACCAGAGGCTTACACGACTTGCATCACTCACCTGGCTACAAGATTTATCATCGTTAAATGATGAATCTGAGGCAACGGTCATCATTTTATGATTGGTAGTAAAATCATTTATCTGGTCAACTACCATAATGTTTGAATGCCTAGTAAACATACACTTGATGTATGAAAGTTTTTGAGAAATACCAATTTTCAAGTTCCCCATGGGGTCCAATCTTAAATTAAGATCTGCAATGGGGGCCATCTTGGATTCATGACGAGTAATAAATTCCCATATTTATTCAATGACCATCATGCCTACTTAATATCATCCGTTTTCAAGAATTAACAATTACAACATTCCCATAGGGTACCATGTTAAAATATGTTCCTGGTGGTGGTGATCTTGGACGAGATACAAACCTGCCAGACATATTTTAGTTCTTGACAAGATGAAAACTTTTGCTATTCAAACTTAACCTCTACCTTAAAAAGTATCAAACATTTAGAAGTTATGAAAATTCAATGAAAAATGGCAGCAACTCCTTTATGGTTTATCAGATTTCCTTTAAAAATTGCAGAATTGGTAGATCTTGACTTGCTTGACATTTTTGTAATAATTACAGGACCTACCTCTCCTACTTTTTTTAATGTACAAGAATCACAAAAATTTCAAAAATTTCACAAAAAGGGCAATAATTCCAAGACAGGTAACTGGATTTTTTTCAACAATGCAGGAAAGGTAGATTTTGCCATGCTGATCATTTCTACATCAGATTTTTGATATCTGTAAGTTTTGGGGTTATTTCCACCCCAAAAAATTTTGTTTCTCTTACGACTGACCAAGCACCATGTCGGAACTGCATTCCCTCCTGATGATTCCCTGCAATTTGGTAACAATTGGCAAAGTAATTTCAGACGAGAAAATTTCTTAAATTGTTGAGGGACAGATGGATGCAAAGTGATGGCAAAAGCTCACATGGCGTTTGAGGCAAGATGAGCTTCTAGGCTTCTAGCAGGTAAAACTATTTGGATGAAAGATCTTTATTTGCTTGGTAACTTGTTACATTCAAACATTCATGTTTTGTTAGAATCTGCTTTGCAGTTCTCAAGAAAATCTTCATAGGGTCCACAGTTAGAAGTATATTCCTTGCTGGCGGACATTTTCAATTAAGGTCCATCACCAAAGTAACAACTCTTGGTCACCACCTCATCAGCATCATTCATGCCACATTTGGTTTGAATACATGAAAAAGTTCTCTATAATTTCCTATAGGGTTCAATGTTAAAATAAGTTGGCCACTGGTGGCAATGTTGTACGACCAAACTACACAAAAAGTAACACTTGGTCACCACCTCATAAGTAAACAAAGCACCAAAATATTAATTTGGTCGGTACCTTTTTTATTTCTTGCCAAGTTTCATTCAAATCTATTAAGCTGTTCTTTAGATCTTTTAAAGCATTTCCTAAAGCGCATCAAGTTAAAGTTTCCTACTGGCAACATTTTTTTATAAGATCAGCATCAAAGTCCCAGCACTTAATCAGCATCATTCAGGCAGGGTTTCATTTCAATCCCTTCAGTGGTTCTAATGAAGATATTTCTTAAGGCAAGTTCCCTGCTAAAAAGCCATGCTTGACATCCATTGCAGCATCGAACTAACATCACCCACAAAGGCTTGCAATTGACATCCGTCATTTGGTATCATTCTGTGCAGATTCAAATTTGAATGAATGAAAGATCGACAAAGTGATAGCAAATGCCCAGATTGAAATTTGGTCTTGGTGGACTCAAAATTCAAATTTCAATGAGCCCATCATACTTCCAAACAAACAATACTTGAAAACTAAACAAGTAATAAAACTCAGCCAAATTTTGTGAAAATAATACACAAACCAAGTTTCTTATCTGTTTGCAATTAAGTTCACAGGTTATGGGTTAAAACCCCAAAACCTACAAGTTTCAAGGTGGATGACAATAGAACCACTTCGACCTCTGACCCAAAAATCAACTTGATCCAAACCTACACACTGAAGTCGGAATATAGCATTATTTCCTTCAGAAGTTGCGAGTCGGATGACCAAAAATTTATCACGTTTCAAAGGCACAACCCCAGCCCCATTAGGACCCCTTACCTAAAACTGAACTCTGAACAAATCTTACATATCAATTTCCATCTAGTACACTATTTTGATAACAAACCTTTGAGGGAACAGGAATGGCGGAACACTTACAAACAGTAGGACAGAGGTTTGAGGGTATCACACAATACCTTGCCACTATACATGGTGGTGTATAAAAAGTATGTCACTGGCCAAAGTCACAAAACAACGCAAGGTCAATAATTAAAATTGAAAGATTCTGACATAAGGAATGCACATGAAATAGATGCAAGTCCCATCCCTCTTTTATTTAAAAGTTGCACAGGATGTTCAAGTTGGGACTAAATCAAATGCACTCACAATTTTTTATTCTTTTGGGCATGAAAATGGAATGAAAATGTTAAACGATTTTCCATTGCTTCAAACATTAGATTTTTAAGAAACTAGAGCTGTCGCCGAATGGAAACCAATTGCAAACTCGCTTACTGAACCCTGAATCAATATGTTAAGTGCAAATTTCAGTGTGTGTGGACCTAATACAGGTGTGGACACAGTACAAGTATGGAAAATACAATATGCCTCCCCCTTTTCCAGAAAATATACAAAGCTGAATAAACTCCCTTTCAAAATAACAAGTAGCAACCATGTGGTGAGATCTTAAATCATTTCTATGGATTTAAGGCATCCTTTCTGTAAAGTTTCATCCAATATGAGGCACTTTGAATTTTCCAGCCTTTTTTCAGTTTCCATGGCAAAGCAGCGATTTTAAAAATTCTGAGACCAAACTTCTTTTCTATAGATGCTATACATCTTTCCTATAAAGTTTCATCCAATTTCAGGCAATTTTCCCCCTTTTTTCAGTTTCCATGGCAACCAAGGATATTCTGAATATTCCAAAAGATGTGTATGTGCACATCTATTCCTTTGAAGTAGTAGGAATTTGCTTGGAAAGTGTCCGAAAAACATCAAAAGTTAGTGTTTTTATTCATACGGAAAAATGAACAAATGAACAGACAGACAAGGGTAAAACAATATGCCCCAACTTTTCGTCTAGGGGGCATAACAAATTCCACCATATGGAACATCTTGGACAAATTGTAGGCTGTCAACTCTATCTTGAAGGACAACTTAATCAACCATTCTATCCGAGTCCCAAATGACTCTCAAAAGACTTCTTAAGCCAAGTGATGGCAAATCCTCATATGAAATTCCTTTCTTAGTGTCTGGTTTTATTCAGGAAAGTAAAAATTTTCTGACATGACTTACGTTAACTAGATGACAGGATATTTTATGTGAAAATTTCCACAAGTATTCAAAGTCAGGTCAGCACCTTGCTGGATTGAGAATAACTGAAATTAAGGAAATACCACTTCCCAAGAACATGCATTTGGGCATTTTCTGGGAGCTTCTTCAAAGGTTGATTTCAAGTGTTTTCTTGTTTTTAAAATTTTGACTTACTGTGAAAGTACTATAGTTTGTAGGGTTCCAATTTTCTTGGACTTGGTGCATCTATAAAAACCAAGATATTTAGTTCCCAATGAAAGGCATTTTCCCCTTAAAAGTTAAGTGCATAGAATTGGAAACCATGAATTTAAGTACCCTTGAAATAGTGATATTAATGAAAACCACGAAAAATTTATGTCCATAAATAAAAGTACTTCCACATTATGCAATACGTGCGAGGTAGTAGCAATCAAATGAAGCAAATGATTCCAAATTTCTTGCAGAGTATAGGTTATTGATACTCCAACTTGAATTGTACAAGACTGGCATAGGTGGCTCCTGAGAAAAATGTGACAAGAATTTTTTTGTTATGCTGATGACAACTAACTCCATTTTAAGCGACGCCATTGACAACAAACCCAAGATAACGGATAGTGATCCCCATATGTCCCCACTGCACGAACCCAATGACACAAAGATTCATAATTCAACATATTCTAGTGCACATGTTTTAGAGGAGATTTTTTAAACATCAGATCTGAAACCATGATCAATGCTGTCAGCCATTTTTGTTGTCAAATTAAGATTCAAATGAGCAATTTTGTTTAGGTCATTTCATATCTCATTCTGGTTCCACCTGAAGAAGCCGATTCAATGTTTTCCTCTACGATTATAGTTTTAAAGTGATTGCTGTGTTTATGAACAAATCAAAATGGAAATATAGCCATTTGTGAATAGCCAGTTATATCCCCCCACTCGTGGAACCTGTGAGCTGGCATCAATATGGCAAGTGCAAATTTATGTGTGTGGACATACCGACATACCTCCAATTTTCATAATATACAAAGTTAACCTAAAAATTTATGCAACAACCATGATCTACTTCATGCACATCTTCCAAGTTGTTTACTTTAAATAGGTCACCTTTCATCAAAATCCAATCACCCATTTAGGAGGACATGTGCTGATAATGTACCTCCCCTATTTCCGGAAAATATTGAATTGTCTCCCCTTAAAAAATTTAAATCAGGTGATAAACTACAACTTGCAACATTTCACCAAAATTAAAGCAGCCGTTTAGGATATGCACCAACAAGATACACCCCTCCATCAAAATTTCAAGCAGCAGCCATATTAATTCTTGCATATTTTTAGATAGTTTTCTACAAATGTGTAACATTTTGTCAAAATACAATAAGCCTTTTAAGAGGATGTGCACTGACAAGGTACCTCCTTTTTTTTTAAGATAATATTCAAAGACAAATTATCTCCCCTTCAAAATTTCTGGCACTAACAATGTTACTAAATGTAGATCTGAAGGAGGTATACTACAACTGTGTAACATTTCATCAAAATCCAAAGTTGTGGCTTAGGACATGGGCTGACAATGTACATGGATAGACAGACGGACAAGGTAAATTCTATATAAACATTTTGCAGAGATATAATTAGCAATACAGCAAAACTTTGATGGCTCGTACTGCAATAGCTGGAACACCATGGATGCCTGGAACACATTTTCTGATCCCTTTTTTCAAGTTCAAACATAGTTCAACCTCAATAGCTCGATCTGTTTTCATTCTCTCCTTTGGTTGTTTAGCCATCAAAGTTGGACTGTATTTGTAAAACTGTAATAAACAACTTTCGTGAAATTTGGATAATTTTCCAGTTAATGCTTTTCATAAAAGGTCCAATGTCAAACTATTTTCAGCACCGACAGCCCATTTTTTAAATCAAATGCATTCTTTTTATCATTTTAGTAAAGTCTGGTTCAATTTGCTCCAGTCATATTATTGAGCCACTAAAAACAAGAGAGTGAAAACCTGATGATGGACACCACATGACAGCAAAAAAGTTCCCACCAACATTTTGTGTTAGGTGTGCTAACAACACAACAGCACCATACCATTTTCTATACACAAAATTTTAACAAATCATCCACATCTTTTATTCAGTTAAAATAGTATTACATGGACAGCCAAGTGATGCATATCTGCATTCAAGAGAAAACCACCGACATTTTGGGGGTTGCAGAACAATCGAACAATGCCATTTTTTATGCTGTTATCTTCTAAACTTAAATATCCTACAAACTGGAGAATGTGTCTATAAGACACGGATGCCCTGCCAGTAAATTTATTGAACAGATTTACCAAAGTTGATCATTCATAAAATTAGTTCCCTGTTACAAAATTGTGATGAAATGCAAAATTTAACCAAAGTCATTCAACCATAAAATGTAGGTCATGGACACTCAATTGTAGGTGAAATGAACAGATCTCTTATTGATAAATCTTACAGTGAAATATCATGATGCTACAATACATAGTAGTTGAGAAATAGACTTAAATGCAAACCTTAACCAAAGTCACTGATGCATAAAATGTAGGTCAAAGCCACCTAATTGTCAATGATTAGGGTAGTACTCATCAAGGCAATTAATTTGATGAAACATCATTGTCCTATAATGTGTAGTTGTTGAGATATGGTTTTTAACACCAAATACCAGAGTCGCTCAAGCATGAAATCTAGGTCAAAAGGTCAAAACTACCTAGTGAACTCTGTAGTACTATCAAATATCTACCTACTGGCCTACTATTATTTTTCTGCCTCTTACAATTTCTGAGAAATGTACTTAAACGCAAACGGACGTACGGACGGACAAGGGCAACACTATATGCCCATTCAACATTCGTGGGCGGAGCATAAAAATGGTTTCAAACCATGCATTACAATGTTGCGTTGATGGAGTATCCCATTTCTTCTTAACAGTATCTGGCAGCAGATTACCCAGTGGGTAAGCAACATCACAAACCTTGTAATGCTGCAATACACCTAAATGCTGATTTGATAATCTGGTTAATGACAGCATTATTCCATTATTTCTGTATTTATGGCAACTGGTGTTGCGAGTTTTTTTTTTATGTATTCCTTTTACTGAGCATACAATTGTATTTTTAAAAATTTGTCAGACTACAATTTTCATTGTTGGTGCTTTTTGATCAGAGAAGTCTGCAGGTATTTTACATAATGTTAGACTCATTCCAAGAATTTAAGATAAATCAATGTATTTTTATGATGTTGAGTGCCTAGTTCAAACAAATGTATCATCTTTCGATTTGTTGTTGTTGTTGTTGCAGATTTTATTCTCAAGTCTACGTCACCAACTTCTGAATTTAGTGTTGTACATTTTTTAGTGTAGAGTGTCCTATAAATTTGCAAATAAAGAATTTCTCACTGCAGTTGTTAAAATATGAAAAGAGAAAATAAACCTAAAAGCCACAAGTCATCCATCATCCAAACATCAATCTAGAACAAGCTAACAGTTTACTTGAATCAACAGACAAAATCAAATTGCTAAATTTACATAGCTAACCCAATGATAAGGAAAATTAACCATATTCCTTCACTCTCTACAATATTTAGGAAGGAGTTCAATATATACAACTAAAACATGTTTGTGCAACATAATATTTGCAAGTCCTTACAAGGTCTCAAGACGGGCAACATTTTTTTTTTGGCTGGAAGGTTAGCCAAGCCACAAGAAGAAGTAAGCTTTATATTTCCTAGAGTTAAAATTTTATTCTTCCAAAATCTAAGTTTTTCCTACATGGGACACATCGAGCTAAACCTGTAACAGTTAAGCAGCAGACAAACCATATGTACATGGTGTACTCTCTACAATATTTCACAAAGAAAAAAGGAACGAAAAAGAACTAACAATATAGCCATGAACTTTTTGCATTAGCGATGGTGGATAAAAAAATTATAGTTGACAAATTACAAGACTGAAATCCTATGAAGAAAAAACCTAGCTATTACCAATGCTCTACATGAAGACAAAAACACCATACCAAGTAATTTCTACAGCTAAATAAGACTTGATTCATTTGTCAGTCCTCAGTACAGAAAGCTGAAACAAATCATAAATGCATGAAATAATGAAATGTTGCTTAGATATATTTCACTGAACGAGAAAAAGGCTGGCAGTTTGCAAAACATGTCACAAATTACCAGGAAAATGAGATATAAAGTCATACCAATCTAATTTTCAGTCCCATGTATGTTTTTGAAATGTTTTTCTAAAAATTCACAGCAACCCAATGTTAAAACCCCAGGTCACACGCGGACAAAGATACAACATATTAAAATTTAGCATTGATATTTCCACTAGAACCAAACTAATGCTGTCCACCTATGACGCGAGTGCCATACCAATTACGTATACAACTGCAAAATTTTAGAGGTCATATAAAAAGTTGTGATAATACTTTGAAATCCTTTGTACTTACCACAATAGAACTTGACAATGATAAGCATGATAAGTGTGGATTAATACACAGTATTCAATTTTAAAACGAAACAAGGTAACTGTGACCATTATCAATACCTAGAGTAAATACCCCCATTCTCAACAAGCATATATTAACCTGGACACCTTCGAAACAGCAAATCATACACAGCTTGCTTCAAATTTGAGACATATATCATTTATGCCATCCTTAAAGAGTTTTTCAATCCAAAGACAGAAAATGACATTCAAATCCTGGTTCTAATTTAGGGCAAATTCTGAATTTCCTCCAAATTAACTGGCTGAACCTAGCCTCAGCTTCTTCTGTCCCTCATACAAAGCCTGAGACAAATCATCAAATTTCTTTCATTTACCATTGCAAATGAAGGACAGACAAAATTACAAACACAGGTACAACAGTATATCCAAAACTCCAAGGGAACAGGGGTATAATTAGCAGTCTTTCATTTGTTTTCATGTTCATGTTTGTTTATGTAGCCGAGATATTTTTTATGTACGATATACAGTATCAAGTATAGGAATTATAAATCAATACTACTCCGTAAAAGATGTGGATGATGTTAACTTAATTGCATAAATTCCCTTTAAATACAAAATAATGCGTGACAGACGGAATGACGGATGGACAGACAGAGGTAAAACAGTATACCCCCTCCTTTGGAGCAGGAGTATAATAATGTGTCCATTCCTCTTAAATGCAAAATACTTCCCAACTGGTTGTAAAATGTCTACCTTCATCCTTTTGAGTGTGTTGTTGCATTTATTAAAAGTTCAGAGTAAATCAACAACAAAATGAGCATTGAAGTACAAAACATGTTTGTGTATGCATGGTACACGTAAGTGAATATATTGACCATTCTAGCAATATGTAAATTCATTCAGCCTCAATTTAGTGAAAACTGTTTTGGGATACCAACAAGACTAACAGAAGCAATTCATATTCAAAACCAAAATCAGTACCCTTTAATCTATAGAGTAAATAGCAGTCAGAAAGCAAAAAAAGAGACTGACTTCTTCAATAAACTGACATTAGGGAAGAAAGAGAGAATACACACTATACAAATGTAAATGTCCCGATCTTTAAAAATATCCGACAAACTACGATCAATTAGGAAGTTGCAAACATAAGACCAATATAAATATTACTAGTACTTGGTATATTTTCTATAGATTCAGAAATGGATGTGTTGTATATATGACTGCAATAAATTAAATGGAGAAACAAAACAATTTCACATTTCTATTTTTCAATATGAACTTTTTAAATTTGACATTTAACCACTTATTATTTTCAATCTAAAATTTAATAACTTTACACTGTTTAGATAACATCCTAAATACGAAAACTAATACACTCATCAATTTGTTAATTTATAGAAACCGGTATTTCAACTTGGGTGCCCTGGTCAATATCTTTTAAACACTTATAAAAGAAACTGGAAGGAATAAATAAGTGCAAGAAAATTTTCACATGTATAACAATTCTACTACACAGAAAACGAGCAATTTAACTGCAGTTTCTCGTCTGTAAACATTTTGTGTGAAATAAAAAAATTATATGAGCGCTTTTATGTACTGCTTTTTCTATGACAAACCATTCTTGTTATCATCACCAGCAAAACACAGAATAAAACCACATATTTTGTTTCACTACAGGTACATATCGGCCATCACCAACAGGTATCGGACATCACCAACAGGTATCTGATATCACCAATAGGTATCCGACATCACCAACAGGTATTTTTCAACATTTTCATTTCATCCAAATCATTGAAAAGAGTGTAATCTCCACAAATATGAATAAAATACTTGTACGTAAATTCGTCTCCAAATGAATACCATCATGGCATCAAATATGAAATAGCTAGTTGTCCGGATGATATCTTCTTCCTTCTCTAAGTATCGTTAAGTTATCAATGACTAAAAAGCAAAATAAAGGATTCTCAACTTGTACGTACAATCCCTTTATATGGTGCTGACTAAATGTATGCAAGTTTCCACATAGCAAGCTGGTATCATTCCTTATTCGTAGAATTACTTGTCTAATTTACTGATCTCATATTTCTGCTGTGGTGTAGATTAGAAATTTCTTGAAGGTAAACATTTTGCATTACATATTCATGATAGAATTTTTTGTCATTTGTTTTTGTAGTGGTATTCATTTTTCTTTTATAACAATCTCCAATTTAGACATGTTTCGATAAATGCCAAGCTTCCAACATGTTCGAAGTCTCCTTATTGAATAAGTGTAGTATTTTTGTTTTAATTCTCATAGTTCTCTACAAGACTTTTCATTTCTCCAAATAGAATACTCATTATTATACTGAATCCACATTTTCCACACATTATTCCTGGAACGAAGCTTTCATCCATCAGAGAATCAGACATTGCTCTATACACATCCATAGACTGCACACAGTAGTGAAACAAAATAGCCATAGGAATTTAATTTGAACTTTTTTGTGCAATTTGAAAATTTTAAATCGGGTAATATTTGTTTGTATGAGAGAATTAGAGACTGGCATTACTGTTTTAAACTATGAATAGTTTTGAGATATGAAATAACCTCTTGTACTTTATCCTTTCTTCCAACAATGAGATACTTTGACAATTTTTAAGACCTAATTAATACCACAAAATTAAATTCCTTACTTTTTTCAAATATTTCAATACTTTTCTAATTGATATGACATTTACTGAATTCCTCGTATTAAGAGCCAAAAATTTTGTTAGCTATCCTTAAGCCCCATCCTTTTCAAAAATCCCATTATTCATATTAATTCATTACTTGTTGTAACGGACCTTTTCTAGTGTATCCGTATCTTCTGTAGGAAACAATCAAGTTTAATCAAGTTACTTTTTTGAATACTTAAACACCTGATCAAAAGTAACATCTTTCTTACATTTATTTTTCATTAATTTTTGTCAATGTTTATGATTATAATTGATGCAGTGTATGCTGACAAAAAAATTATTGTTTTTTGTCCCCTTCATGACAGAACATGGTCTGTGTCACGCTCAATCCTTCATTGGCGCCTAATACGAGGAATACAGTTAGTACTTCACAATAAATATGGTAAATGAAACTTCTGATCATGTGAAAGAGAACAAAGATGTGCCTTTATTCTGTAATTCATTTCTCAAACACATTCAAATTCAAAACAGTCTCTGCCTATGCAATCACATGTTAAAACCAATGGACACCAGCTATGTTCACAGAAATTTGAACAAAAAATCCTGTTTGCAACTTTATTTTTTGTATCAAACAGGAGTTTTATTAACAGACCTTTCACCATCATATTTAGTATAAACCTGATGCTAACCTGTTCAAACATATTACAAAATATGTTGACTATATTGTGTGAAAACAATGCCGGATAAGTGGATTTTGGGAGGTTCTTTATAATGGAATCGATCAAGTATAATGTCGGCAACTTCTTGCTTGGCTCAACCTGTAGTGAGAAAATGAGATATGATTCTCTGATACTTGGTTAAAATTCTTCCAACATCTGAAAAGAGAAAAAGATGTGCAGGCTGTTCCATAAAATAAGTGTTTTAATTTCATTATCACTTCTCTTCCCAAATGTTTCATGGAACAGCCATTATTAGTATCAATTTAACATTATTTAGTGTACATGTAAATATATTCATATTATTATAATCGACCATGGTATTAGCCAACTTCTCTCTTCAACAAAAAATTGAATCAGATCTTTGTCTCTTTTTTTTCTACAATACTTTGTCAGTCAAATTTATACTTTTCAAATTAAACCCATTCTCCAAAAAACAAAAACTTCTTAATTTCTATAACATGTATAAGGGCTAATACCATGATATACAATCAAGTAAATATTTTACAAGAAGAATTAATGTGTATAAAGCTCTGCATCGATTTGTGTTTGCTTTGTTTTATTTTTTCTGATCCTTTGCTGCATACGGTATTTTATTTGCTCTTATCCTTTGCTACAGACAGTATCTTATTTGCTGATCCTTTGCTGCATACGGTTTTTAATTTGCTCTCATATATCCTTTGCTACAGACGGTAAATGTCGAACGCAACAACGTCATGATTTTATGACAGCAATTTACTGTTCTCTACTTTTTTTCTGTATTTTCACATACGTTGTAATATTTCTGCACCTTTCGGATTTAGCTTGCTAATGTACTGACAAATGGATCTATGTTGTTGATATAAATTTGCAGTTCCTGTTATTATAAATTTCTTTGATCTCCCTGAGACGGCAGGAGCAGTACTAGTGTAATCGGTCTTCAATATATATGCATTCAAAGTAAAGCCAAATCCCTTAGTGGGGAAGCAATAAAGCTATTCATGTCCCGCTTTGTTCTTACCACAGATCTTATGTTTAATATTTTTAGCCCTGTATTAGCATAAATAAACGCTATTGTCTCAAAGTTCTATTTTTCTACATCAACGAAACTTTTTTCATATTACAAAGTTAGATCCGAGGATATATAATTGTGCACCTTTCTTTCAACTTTTCTGATGTTAATATAACATTCTAACATAGCTTTAACTTGTTTCCATAAGCTTTTTAAAGTGTACATTTGTTGCAGTTAGAGTTAACATTATGTTATGTTCTCATCATCACTTACTCCATACCCTTTCATAAAATATCTACACGATTGTGAAGGTAAATTTGTAATGTCTGTTATATGTATTTGAACTGAATTTTGTTTGAATGCAAATTTCACTGTGCATGTTGAACATACTGCTGAAATATAAGAAAAACAAAAATAACTAGAATATAAATCCCACTTGAACCCCCCCACTCCCCACACCCCTCCCCCCACCGCCAAAAAAATCAAATCAGGATTTTAAATATATGATGCACAATGACAACATTCTGTGAAAGTTTCATTGGATTTCACCAAGTAGTCTAGGAGGAGTTGTCGCTACAAAGTGTGTTTCCTTATGGCAGTCGGAATAATGAACTGACAGACAGACAAACGGAGACCATGATCACTATATACAGCCGGCTAATGCCAAATACTTTCTTCATCCCCGAATCAATATGGTATGTGCATATTCAAATGTGTGTGGACAGAACGGACAGTTTGGACAAGTGTGGACAATACTTAGTAACACATGTAACTGAAAAGAAATCCCACAATTCGCAATGACCATACAAAGCTTCTGACTAAATTTCAAGTTTGCATCATTTCCCTCATTAACTACAAAATGAACTAAGTCAACATTTCATTTAACAGGAAGTACACATCTGAGAACACTAAAAATAGGATCTTAATTAATCTTACAAGTGAAAACTAGAAAAACTGTGAGCAAAACTCACAATATATACCCACCGCTCCCCAATTTGATTCCAGAGGTAAAAAGTCCCCCCCCTTCAAAAAAGAAAAACAAATCAAATTTTTAAATAGCTGGGGCACAATGGCAATATGCACTGAGCATTCTGTGACAGTTTCATTGAATTTCACCAAGTGGTCTATGAGGAGTTGTCACCACAAAATGTGAACCCCTATATGGCAGACAATATAAATATTAACCAAAGAGGAAAAAATCAAGTCAAATCAAAAATTTTAATTAGCTGGTGCACAATGGCAATGTGCACTGGTCATTCTGTAAAAGTTTCATTGAATTTCACCAAGTGTGGTAGGAGGAGCTATCAGCAAAAGTGTGTACCCCTATTGCATAAGGAATAACAATATTGATTTGTGGAATTCCATTTCTATGTGTTTGAGACTCTCCCACAATCTTTAAATCCATCGACTTGTACTGATCCTTGCAATTGACAAAGTATGTATCTGTAATCTTCATTCTCTCAGAAATTTCTGCCTTGTCTGCATAATCTTCTTATTAATTTTAAATCTGCCAGTGTCTTCTCTCAATATCAGTAATTTTCATGATAGGGTTCAATCTAAGGTATATAGGTTGTAGCAACTTTCACACATCAAGAGTTCTAGCATCCTGATGTTTTTCTGGCGATTGGAATTGATCAGATGTTGACTTTTCATCACTTTTATCAATACATGTTAAGATGATAAACAACAATAAAGTTGACATTTTATCCTACAGTAGCAAGAAACTTTTTTTTCATCTATGAAATTCTATAATCTCTTTTTTTTTCAATTTGGTACATAAAATGTACCAAAATAAATTCTTAATTATCAAAATGATTTTTTAATTAATATTCACTGAGCATTACCTAGTATTTATTACAAACAAGATGTGTATGCCCACCCATAAACCAGAAATTTCCAACAAAAATTTTAAGATTCATTGTGAAGGCCACACTTATTTAGCTAAATACTACTAAGTTAAATAAGTTTTAAGGTCTGGAAGTCTTCTCACGAAAGGGGCCACAACTCCTACAAAAAACAAGGGGTCAAGTATTCCATTTACTCATCAAGATACTAGTACCATACTTAAATTTCAAGTAAATATCAAATCTAAAATCCCTTATTTGCTATCAAATTTTAGTCCAAAAGGCCAAAACTCCCAAAAACTAAAAATGTGGAAACAAAACTCAAAGGAAGGTGGTAAAAGATTATTTTCGTACAACGTACCAGACCATTTTTATTTTTAGTACATCATACAAGACCTTTATTATTTTGCACATTCGTACAAAAACATGCATTGTACAATCAGACAATGTACACGTCAATTTCAACTTTTGGGCTATTGTACAAGGCCATTTTTTTATTTTTTTGTACATGATGGTCATTATACACAGACTACCTTTTAGGACCACCTCAATCTTAACCTTACCCAGGTAGCTTGAATTCTAAATTTAATACTAGTATCTCAAGAGCGGTTGAAAAAAAGCCCAGAAGAATGTTTATTTGTTGCACAAAGGCCTGATCAACAAGCTTTAGCTGAATTGTGGTGCATATTAGTACAGCCAATTTTACAAGTTTAGTATGTTACAGAATGTGATATTACAACCTACAAAACATGAATAACAAACATCAGTAATATAGATATTTACAAGGGAGAAAACCACAATATAATTCGACTAGACAACCACATGGTTAATTAATACTAAAAGATCAGAAATCTTTCCCCCAAAAAATTGACAGATCGGCAAAGCAACAACCAAATCTACCAACCACACAGGTACCAAACAGAAAGATCCTCATTGAGCAGGGATGCAAATTAACAGGGGCCCAGTAGCCCAAGGCCCCTAAAATTTGAGCTGGGCTACTAAAACTTTAAAACCAGTAGCCCAGGTTGCTACTGAAATATTCTGCGATTTTGGTTGAAGGTATAGTACTAGGCTAGTAAAATTTGGGCTGGGCTACTGAATTCTGTTGGCCAGGGCCCAGCTGGCTACTTTACCATTATTACAAATATTCATCGCTGTTGAGGAAAGTTCAACATCTGAGTATTCTTAGGTGTTTTAAGGCTGGGTAAATGACTCCAATAATGTAATCATCAATGAGAATGGTAATGCTTAAAATCTTTCTGAAAATGCTACTAGGTAATGCTCAAATGAATTCAAACGAAAAATTGATCTATTTTATGTTTGTTATCTTAATTTGATGAACCCTCCCTTATATGTGTATATTTTTTCTGGTTATATTTAACAAATTCATCCACTACTGGTTATACTTTGACTTGTGAATAAATTTTTTGTAATCAAAGAGCATGTGAATCACTGCTAATTTCATCATCAATGCTGGTCATGATCAATTGAATCCATTGAGCAAGAAATGTTTTTAGCTGGTCATTGCCTGTTTTTTTCTGTCTCAAGTCTTGATATCCAATGCATGTAAATGCATGTCTACTGTCTCAGCTAATATAGTTAGCTCCCCTATTTATCCTGGGAAGATTTCGTTGACCACATAGACAAGCGGAAATTGGTAACCAGAAAAAATACTGCTATTTAATACAAGAATTGTAATGAACAATTCAGGACTGTCAATAGCAGAAATCTGCTATATGACGAAAGGAAATTATCACCGTTTATCTTTCAGCTCTTTACTGGAGGCCCCCGTTTTCCAACTTAAAAAAGTCAATACATTTGTATCACAACAAGCTTGTTGTTTACTGGGTTCAATGTTTAAAGCCCATGTCCAGATCTATGAATAAAATTACATTAAAAGAGCAGTCAGAAACAGCTAATCCCCTTGCAAACATGCTTTTTGTTAAAGTCGGAACTGAATCATTGACTAAACTGAGACACTAATGAAATGTAGGTCATGGTGACCTAATTTTTATCAGTAACTTGCTGACCATCCATGTCAATCTAGATTGACTGACACAATATTGGTCTTTTACCTGCTCTAGTATCTCAGGTTAACATGTCACTCATGCCTGAAATACAGTATGTGCCCTTAACCATGTTAACCACTAGATCTATGCCCACAACTAGTGAAATCAGTTTAGACGAAATTTTGCAGTTAGAAAGAGGAATCTTCTATGAAGGGCTAGTAAAATCGGGTTCGGGCTAGTAAGATATCATAGGGGATCTTACAAGCCCAATATGGCTAGTGATTAAGAAAGTTTTTGTGGCACAGACTGGAAATATAGGTCAAAGTGAACTATTTTTTATCAGGAACTTTTTTCCACTACCTGCAATAGTACTTTCATGGTATTCAGACAAACCTTAACCTGTGTTACTCATACATGAAATGTAGGTCAAGTCTAATAATAGCCCAATTTTTATGCATTGATGATTTTTCACAAGGGAAGAAATGGTCAAATGAGTGGGTTTTAGTTTTTAATTCTATGTTGTCCACTCAAATCCTAAACAAAATCACTCAACAACCACTATATAGCCTCATCTTTATGAAGCTAAGCAAGTATATTAAAGTGAGGTAATATAGCAGATTTGAGTGGTTTTGCAAGGAAATGAGTTGATAATTTTGTGGATACTAAGTTCATCAATCTACCGTGGCTGTACTGTACATGTATTTTTGTGGAATGAGAGAGTAAAAAATTATAATTTGGTATGATTTTTCAGAAAGATGTGTTAATTTATGTATGGACACATTGCTTATTGTTGTAATTTTGAAACAGTTTATTTTGTTGTCAATTTTAAAAGATCCGATTTACGTGTATCAAAAACAACTACGAACAACAAAGAATAAGATCTCTTTTCCTAGACCATGTTGACCAAAAGTTTGGTTAGATTGTTTGCTTTGCTTGTTTAGGTGTTAAAACTCAGATTGATGGTGTGCATAACATCGATGGGGAGAATTTGATTGTTTACAGTGTTCTAAGATTTGATTGGACACTATGTACTTTGAATAGATTTAACCAAGTTATACAAATCCTCACAACACAGATAACAATGAACTTAAAAACATGGCCATCCTTAACAAAATGTTTTTTGCTGTTTATCGATCAAATTCCAATGACTATCAAACTGGATGCAAGTCGAGGTAGGTGAATTATTTTTTTCCTCAAAATACGTATTTTGAGGAAAAATAATTCACCTACCGACTAGCATACCTTTTCATCATGTTCATAGGGATTAATTTTAAAGAAAATTTGCTATTAATAGAATAAAATAACATTTTCTGGCAAATGTCAATAAATTTTTTCAAGGGTAGGTTTTAAATGATTAGGTCCAATCCATAAACAGCAAACAAACAATTTTTAAAATTGGCCCTCAACCAGGAAATGAAAGTATTATATATTATTTTGACACTGCAAAATCTATATAATGGGGATATTCCAGAAAATTGCAAAATAATTCTGCCAATATTAGAACCAATACAATAAATCTGTCCCCACCGTCAGTTTGTGACGTGTATATCTTTTGTCAGCTTCTGTGTTAAATAAAACACAATGTCATCAAATGTGGAAGGCAAAATTGACAAAATATTGTATACATTTGAACACAATGTAACATTTTGTCATTTTTTTTTACAAAGGAACTGTCAGTTATTGATTTAGAGGCAAACAATGAATAAGTCACAACACCACTGCATTTGTTTGGTCAAGAAACTCAGGTAGGGACATATTTATAGAATTGACCCTACAAAACAGGGATGTATGAATTCATTTAAGATATGATGTTGCTTGTAAGTATTTATTCATTATCTATTCAAAGTCATAATCATAAAGATTTCTGTGAATAGATAGTCAAATTTTAGAATGTCTCAGCCCATGTATTGTATGCAAACCTTAAGTATTGGCTTTCACATCCGAGCGAGCAAAAAAGCAAGCTTTAACTAAACTTTCAGTCAACATGGTGTAGGAAATTAGCACCATAGAACTTTTAATGAATGGAATACCTATCTTTAAGTAACATACAGTCCAACCTATCTAAAACTGGCAGCAGAGAGAAGAAAGGATATTACTCTTTAACATGTATAGGTGACCTTTATATTAGAGGTTGATAGTTTGGCAGTGAAATCAAATTGAAATCACAAATTGGATTCTTTAGAGTTGAATTTGAATTAAGATCTCATAAATTTAGAGGCACGCTGGATCCTCAAGATTTATTATACTTTGAGTCTAATCTGCTCATTTTCATTGAATAATTTAATGAAATCTTTGAAGGTTACATATCAGGGAGATATAAAATTGTAGTTCTTTTCCCGAATGATCATATTCCACTGTCCGTTAAATACAGTTAACAAGAGGCTCTCTAGAGCCTGTTTCACTCACCTGGAATATGGCTGACATAGAGATGAATGGCATTTCAAATAGCTAGGGTCCTGAGATTTCTGCTGAGGCCACTAGAAGAAGATCTTTGAATGAGTTTTTCCCATACATTTCAATGTTAAAACTATATTTTCCGCTGGCGGCCTATTGGATGAGGCAAATAACTGTTGGATATCTTTTTTGGAAAGGACCATCTAAAGACCATTGTGACTAAGTTAGGTTTTGATTGGACTGATAGTTTCTGAGAAGAAAACCTTTAAATGTCTTTTACCATAGGGTCAAATGTTAAAGCTATGTTCCTGTTGACGGCCATCTTGGATGAAGTACAGACCTGTCGAATACCTTTTTTAGAAGGGTATAGTTGGCCACAATTGAAAGATAAAAAACACAAAATGTACAAATAAAAAAACACATAAAAATGACAAAAATGGAAAGAGAGGGAGGGAAGACTGCCAAATGTTTCCGCCTATACGGCCTTCGACTAGGGGACTACCAGGCTAAATACGGAGAAAAAGATGGATATGACATGAGAAGGCAGACCTGATGGCGTGTCACAGAAATTACCTAACTAATGAAATCAAAAGTTAGCAGTTATAATCCCTAAAGCTTGGAAATGGTTTGTGCTGACATGATACTATCAAAAGCTTAAATAGAAAACGAGTTTAACCCCCACCGCAATTTTTGCGCCTGTCCCACGTCAGGAATATGTTGATCATTGGCTTGTCCTTGTCTTCTTATAAAATTTTAGTTTCTTGATATTTGGGTTGTTGGATGTTGTTTATCCACATTTTTAACCTTTTTGGGCCATTTAGGGCTTGCTATATGGTGTGAAGTTCCTCAACATGTTGAAGACAGTGACCCCTAGATCCTTTGTTTTGGGTCCCTTCAGGGTAACCTGGAGATGGGATGTTGTCTTCTTGACATTTACCCCATTTCCTTTCTTTTTCATATAAAGAGATATCAGAAAAAAAAAATCAGATCAAATCTGATTGAAAATAAAAATTGCACATATCGAAAATATTGCAATTTGGCCCCTTTGACCCCTTATAACTTTGACAGTGACAGGATTAGAAATATGCCAAATCTGTTGACATACATGTACTATTGAAAGCTTATAAGAATCCAAAGAAAAATCCCATTGAAATCCAATGAAAACTAGAAGTAATGTGGTCCGCTGGGTAACAAATGAATACCCCAGCTTCCAAAGTGTTATATAATTCTTTAAACAGTTGTCCAGACCAAATTTGAAATCGCCCCTCATCATACAAGCCAAGAAAACAGGAAGTGGTAATACAGCATTAGTTTAATTAGTATATAATAGTTAAACATCAAAGAATCGGCAAACAGGAAGTGCATGCACAACAGACCTGTAAATGGCTTGCACATTACAACTCATTATTATAAAGCTCCAGTCCAAATTTGAAATAATTCCCACTTATAGAAGCCAAATAAACTGTGACAAAAAATTCTCTTCCATTAAGGGTCATAGTAAAACTTTAAAATATTGGCAAACAGGAAGTGGTAATACGACAGACCTCAAAATAGGTAACACGTTACAACTCATTATTCTGACCAAATTTGACATGTTTGAAATCATTCCCACCCGTACAATTCAAGTTAACTGCGACGAAAATTTCTCATCCATAGTGTGTTATAGTAAAACTTCAAAATATCAGCAAACAGGAAGCAGCAATAAGAAAATTTCTTATCCATAGAACATAGAATATTATTTTTCGGATTGAAATAAAATTTGCATTCTTTGTAAGGACCTTTAGTACATAATTCCTGTAAAGTTTGGTTGAATTTGCTTCAGTGATTTCAGAGAAGATGAAGATGTGATTTTTTCGCACTGGGTCCAATGTTAAACCATGTTCCTGGCTGGCGGCTGTGTTTTTTGTTGGATTGGAACAAAATGAGAAATCTTTGTAAAGAACCTTCCATACATCATGTACATCATTCCTTGAAGTTTGGTTGAATTTGCTTCAGCCAATTCTGAGCAGAAGATGAAAATGTGATTTTTTTTCCATAGGGTCCAATGTTAAACCTAAGTTCCGCGCTGGTGGCCATGTTTTTTCTTGGATTGGAAAGAAATTAGCAAGTTCCGTAAAGGACCTTCCATACAACATTCCTGTGAAGTTTGGTTGAATTTACTTAAGTGGTTTAAGAGGAGAAGATGAAAATGTGACTTTTCCCAAAGGGTCCAATGATAAACCATGTTCCGTGCTGGTGGCCATGTTTTTTTATCGGATCAGAAGCAAATGAGCAATCTTTGTTAAGGACCTTTAGTACACCATTCCTGTAAAGTTTGGTTGTTTGCTTCAGCCGTTTCAGAGCAGAAGATGATAATGTGATTTTCCCATAAGGTACAATGTTAAACCATGTTCCGTGCTGGCGGTCATGTTTTTTGTCGGATCTGAACGAAATGTGCGATCGTTGTTAAGGACCTTTAGTACATCATTCCTGTAAAGTTTGGTTGAATTTGCTTTTGTGGTTTAAGAGCAGAAGATGAAAATGTGATTTTTCCCATAAAGTCAAATGTTAAACCTAAGTTCCGCGCTGGCGGCCATGTTTTTTGTCGGATCAGAAATTCAGAATGAAATGAACAATCTTTGTACAGGACCTTCCATACATCATTCCTGTAAAGTTTTGTTGAATTTGCTTCAGTAGTTTCAGATGAGAAGATGAAAATGTGAAAAGTTGAACGGACGGTCACCGGACGCCAAGTGATGGCAATAGCTAACACTGACCCTTTTGGTCAGGTGAGCTAAAAATCAATGTCCAGAGACAAGGCTAAAATGAGGACACAGAAAAACAATGACATTTTTAAGGGAATGAAATATGTACAATGAACTTAATCCTGCTTGCCCGTTATCTCTTAAAAGCTGTGTAATGGTTTTGCAAAATGTTCGATTGAATTATTGTTTGATGTATTAAACAACCTCTTAATTATACATGTTATAATAACCATGTTTGATTTGATCTTAATTATACATGTTATAATAACCATGTTTGATTTGAAAATAAAAACAATCTGACTGACGAAAAAAATCCTCTATAAATCACAAGCCATATATCATGTATATGTGCTTCTCTTTTGAAAACTGAAGACAGAAGGGAATGGAAATGTTGATCTTTCAACATTATATTATATATATCAACATTATATTCCAACGGGACAGAGCTAATTTAGAAAATGGAGTATTATGGCCAAAAAAAAACTGAAAAGAATGTACTTCATTTTATTATGAAATGTCAATTTTACATTCTGGAAGTAAAAAAACATACACAGTTAAATTATTCAATTAAGTGTAGTGGTAACAGATCACAAACTTGAAATTTGATAATGCTAATGAATTTTCATTTAATGTAGGCACATTGTAACCTGGAGCTAATTTTGGCATATCTTTTATTCTGTGATCACTTTCAATATATAAATAANCAGTGGTTTCAGAGGAGAAGATTTTTGAAATTGTTGACAGACAGACGGACGGACGACGGACGACGGACGACGGACGCATAGTGATGGCAAAAGCTCACATGGCCTTTTAGGCCAGGTGAGCTAAAAAAGTTATACCCCGGACACGACTTGTCATCATAAAAGCAAAAATCTGACCTTGACGACAAAGGTCAAGGTCAAAGGTCACCAATCATTGTTCATGACACATCATCTTCAAGTGATCTATCTACATGCAAAATATCAAAAGCCTATCTCAAAAGACAAAAAAGTTATACCCCGGACACGACTTGTCATCATAAAAGCAAAAATCTGACCTTGACGACAAAGGTCAAGGTCATGGGTCGCCAATCATTGCTCATGACACATCGTCTTGAAGTGTTCTATCTACATGCAAAATATAAAAAGCCTATCTCAAAAGACAAAAAAGTTATAGCCCGGACACCACTTGTCATTATAAAAGACAAAATCTGACCTTGACGACAAAGTTCAAGGTCAAAGGTCACAAAAAAGTTATAGCCTGGACACGACTTTGTTACGGACGGACGCACGGACGGACGGACAGACAGACGGACAGAGTGATTACTATAGGGCGTCCGCCACATAGTGGCGGGGCCCTAATTAATAACCCGTTTGGGAGAGTGTTCCCAACCTGTTGGCTCTTCACCAATCTTTGGTTGCAGATAACTATTTCATTTATGCATACAAAGCTACCATTCATTGCAAGTATAATCAACAAATGAATGGGAAATTTATGATAAACAAAATAAAAATACGGCAAATCATACGAACATACTGCATTTTTGTGCCAGAAAACATCCAACTACCACAATATTTTCAAGATTTTTTTCTACAAAATCATTAAATTTGTTGATAATAGCATAAAATAATGGTAGCTTTGCATGGGTAATTGACGACTTTCCAATTACTAAAGCGCCGCCTGGTGGACGATCATCGAACTACAAAACTGCGGCTATTAGCCGCAGTTTCTTCTATTTGTGTAACTGAAAATCGGCACTTGTTTTCATCGTATTACACAGCACAGGTGACCTGACAAACTTACTTGAGCACCTTCCGACACGTGTACACATAGCAGGGGGTCAGATTAACATTTTTGCGATGTTTATTCAAACTGAAATGTATTTTTTGAAATAAATAAAATTACCCCTAAAATGCTAAAATGCATAGAACTTGAGGCAGTTATATATGCATTCACATTTATTAAACTTTTAAAATCATATATTATTGTTGTATCTTATCTTTATTCCTAAAATTTTGTATTTTGTTTCAGCATTTTTTTCTAAAGACTTACGAAAGATAAATTTTATTGGAATACACATCGATTTCCAGGTGACACTGGACATACCTAAAATAATTCTGTAATGTTTGGTGTTTGATGGTAAAATGTTGAATATTAAATGAAAATATAAATTATTCATTTTATACGACCAAAACGATTTATTTCACCATCTCACATATAAGACCACAAATTATTTTCGTTGCAACAGCAAGACATGCAGAGGTGCAGTCGATGCAATACACAAGCATGATTGAAAGTAGAATTTAGCAACAATTTTCAAATCCTTGATTGCAGAAAAGTTTTTACACAGTTTTTCACAATATGACCATAACATGTGAATGATTTCAACAAGATATATACACAAGGCATTTCCCGCATGGTCCGGAACCAGCAATACACAACACCATAACGTCTAGGTCAACAGATGTAAGCCCTGTGGCCTTCTAAAACTGCTTGAATATGAATAGCTTAAAGGCTGGGTTCGGAACTTTGTAGGACAGTGCATCACTACATTGCATTGATACAAACTGCAAAAAGTTTAACTTTGGTCATGCGGCCGTATGGCATGTTTGAAAAAACATAGGCCAAAGCATTGGAATAATGTTACTTTAGACATTTTTGCTGAAAAAAGTCTGTTATGGAGATTTACCATCAGAACCATGCAGGACGACTCTGAAGTGGCAAATATTAATGAAAAGAAAATGCAACAGGTGTCAGTAAAATTGTTCTAAATGTGCAATTGGAATTAAATGTAGTTTGAAAACGAAAAACAAATGGTTACAAGGAATTCATGTCAAATCGCCCCACGGAAAAATCGCCCCAGTAAAAATCGCCCCACTATATTTAAAATCACCCCACTTCCAAAATGTGTTTAAACTGTTTTAAAAATCGCCCCACTGATGTAAAAATCGCCCCACTTTTAATTAATGTCAGATTGACGATAAAACACTGCCCTATCAATGTCAATTTCGCCCCACTCATTGTCAAAATCGCCCCACTTTCAAGATGTGTCTTTCATGCTATGACGCACGGAGTTTGTGAGAAAACGTCCCATTGTTGTCAAAATCGCCCCACTAATTGTCAAAATAGTAGAGATAATATATCATAAAGGCAAGAAAATACACGAGAAAATACAAAAATAATATATTTCTCCATTGGGGCGACATTGACAATAAAGTGGGTCGTCCCATTGTTGTCAAAATCGCCCCACTCATTGTCAAAATACTAGTAGAGATAATATATCATAAAATAGAAAAATATTACCCGATGAAGAAGTCATTAAAACTATTTTAAATCCAAAAAACCTACAAGAAGCTAAAAACATTGTACATTTTTAAAAGAAATGTTTTCAAGTAGGGAAATAGAGTTTAAAAACTTGTAGTTAGAATCTTCCTCAGGTACTAAATAATATGTTATACATATTAAACATACATGTATATTTCATACTTTCAAATCGCCAAAATATTATCCTCTTGAAATAAAGATTATTTATTTATTTATTTATTTAT
>MJUU01000039.1:95345-114135 GCA_002080025.1 Modiolus philippinarum | reverse complement strand
CACTCATTCTTCGCCTTTCATGTCGACAATGGCCATTTTTTAACTTTTGATTCAGGGGGTTGAACATTTTAAAAATCATTTATCTGTCGAAATACTTGTCAGAATACCAGTTTACTCGTCGTGCTTATTTTCTTGTGCTTACTTTGTTGATTTACAAGAAAACTGCAAAAAGGCTGTAGGCTGTAAAAAGCGGCATAGAAATATACAACCGCTGTAATGTGCACGATGTAAGATGTAAAATCCCATTTTTAGCTCACCTGGCCAAAGGCCATGTGAGCTTTTGCCATCACTAGGCGTCCGTTGTCCATCCGTCCGTCGTCTGTCCGTCCGTTAACTTTTATTCAAAGATCTTCTCCTCTGAAACTACTGGGCCATTACTTACCAAACTTGGACTGAATCATCACCAGGGTATGCTCTTTCAAGTTTGTGATTTTTATGTCTGTAGACCAAACAACATGTCTGCTGTTACTAAAAATAGAACATAGGGGTAAATTGCCGTTTTTTGCAAATGACTCAAAAACCATTACAGATATCAAAATTTTGACTAGTGTCAAAATGATCAGCATGATGAGATCTACCTGCCCTGCAATTTTGGAGAATATCCATGTACCCGTCTTGGAGTTATTGCCCCTTTTCCGTAAAATTTTAAGTTTTTCGTTACTTCTAGTCTTATATATTGAAAATGGTAGATGAAAGAAGTGAAGTTTGTATAACAGATATGGTCAACATAGTGAGATCTACATGTCCTCCATTTTTTGAAGAAAATCTGAAAACCTCATAGGAGTTATTGCCACTTTTTCTTTGAATTTTCACAATTTTTTAACGTTTTTAGCTCACCTGACCCAAACGGTCAGTGTGAGCTATTGCCATCACTTGGCATCTGTCGTCCGTCCGTCGTCCGTCCATCCGTCTGTTAACTTTTCACATTTTCATCAACTCCTCTGAAACCACTGAAGCAAATTCAACCAAACTTTACAGGAATGATGTATGGAAAGTCCTTTACAAAGATTGCTCATTTTGTTCCGATCCGATAAAAAACATGGCCGCCAGCACGGAACTTAGTTTAGCATTGGCCTTATGGGAAATTCACATTTTCTTCATCTCCTCTGAAACCACTGTAGCAAATTCGACCAAACTTTACAGGAATGATTTATGGAAAGTCCTTTACAAAGATTGCTCATTTCCTTCCGATTGGATAAAAAATATGGCCGCCAGCGCGGAATTTAGGTTTAACATAGGACCCTATGGGAAAAATCACATATTCATCAACTCCTCTGATACTGTTGAAGTAAATTCAAACAAACTTTACAGGAATGATGTACTAAAGGTCCTTAACAAAGATTGCTCATTTTATTCCGATTCCACAAAAAACATGGCCGCCAGCACGGAACTTAGTTTAACATTGGCCTTATGGGAAATTCACATTTTCTTCATCTCCTCTGAAAACACTGAAGCAAATTCAACCAAACTTTACAGGAATGATGTATGGAAGGTCCTTTACAAAGATTGCTCATTTCCTTCTGATCTGATAAAAAACATGGCCGCCAGCACGGAACTTAGGTTTAACATAGGACCATATGGGAAAAATCACATATTATACTGTTGAAGCAAATTCAACCAAACTTTACAGGAATGATGTACAAAAGGTCCTTAACAAAGATTGCTTATTTTATTTGGATTCGTCAAAAAAACATGGCTGCCCGCACAGAACATAGTTTAACATTGGCCCTATGGGAAATTCACATTTTCATCTTCTCCTCTGAATCCACTAAAGCAAATTCACCTATCTTTACAGGAATGATGAATGGAAGGTCCTTTACAAAAATTGCTCATTTCGTTCTGATCCGATAAAAAACATGGCCGCCAGCACAGAACTGAGGTTTAACATAGGACCCTATGGGAAAAAAACACATTTTCATCAACTCCTCTGATATTGTTGAAGCAAATTCAACCAAACTTTACAGGAATGATGTACTAAGGTCCTTAACAAAGATTGCTTATTTTATTCCGATTCGACAAAAAACATGGCTGCCAGCACGGAACTTAGTTTAACATTGGCCCTACAGAAAATTCACATTTTCATCTTCTCTGAAATCACTGAAGCAAATTCAACCAAACTTTACAGGAATGATGTATAAACAGGCTGCCAGTGCTGATCTTAGTTTTAGCATTGCACCCTATGGGAAAAACATCATTTTCAACATCTGCTCTGAAACTATTGAAGCAAGTTCAGGCAAACTTTACAGAAATGGTGTATGGAAGGTCCTTTACAAAGATTTCTCATTTTGTTCGGATCTTACAAAGAAGATAGCTCCCAGCATTGAACTTGGTTTAGAATTGTACCCACATATTAAAACATTATTTTCATTACATGGGCTTAAATTATTGAAGCCAATTCAGTCAAACTAAGATTGCTTATTTTGTTTTTGATCTGATAAAAAACAAGACCCCCAGCACATAACATATTTTAACAAAGGATCCTATGGGATAAACATCACTTGCATCACCTGCTGTAAGCATTTTGTCAGGTGAGCGATTCAGGCTCAGTATCTGAGCCTCTAGTTACTTTTATTTCAAAAACTGTTTTAGATAAAGGTTAAATGTGAATTGCAAAAGTGTTGAGGTTTTCCAGAACTACAATTTCTACTCAGTCTGCTTCGTTAGGCACTAGTCAGATGTAATAGTAAATTTGAATTTGGACTAGTAAATTTTGCAACCACTACTTGAACTAGCCCGACCGGACTAGCAAAAATTTTTTACTGCAGAAATTTTATACTGCATTTTCTAGACAACATGCTAAATCTACCTTGCCTTTCATAGCGGTAAAATTTTTATGCCCCCTGATCGAGGATCGGGGGCATATTGTTTTTGTCCTGTCTGTGTGTCTGTATGTCTGTGTGTGTGTGTGTCTGTCTGTGCATCCAAAACTTTAACCTTGTCTATAACTTTTGAACTATATAAGGTAGACTTTTGATACTTGGCAAGTGTATAGGTCTAGTCAAGAGGAACATAAATATGCAAAAAAAAATTAGGTCAAAGGTCAAGGTCATAGAGGTCAAAAAGGGGTAAAAATCAGAATCTGGGGGCATATGTAGTGTTTCACAAACACATCTTGTTCTCTTTACTTTTCGGACTAGTAAAATGGGATTCGGACTAGTAAATCCGTTAACTCAACTAGCCCGAAGGACTAGTAATGACAAAAGTTTTTGGCGCAGACTGTCTACTTATGTCCAGCAGGTTCGCATCTCATCAAAGATGGCCGCCAGCGGGGGAAGATAGTTTAACATAGGACCCTATGGGAAATGCATTCAAAGATCTTCTCCTCTGAAACCACTGAGCCAATGGGGACCAAATTTTGTCACAGTAGTCCTTGGGTGGTCCCCTTTGAAGTTTGTAACTCATCCAAGATGGCTGCCAGCATGGAGCACAGTTTAACATAGGGACCCTATGGGAAATGCATTCAAATGTCTTTTCCACTGAGCCAACTGGAACCAAATTTGGTTTAGTCTTTAGATGTTTTCCTTCAAAGTTTGTGATTTTTATATTCATACCTCATTCAAAATGGCCGCTAGCGTGGAACATAGTTTAACATAGGGGCTCTACGGGAAATGCATAATTATGCATTCAAATGTCTTCTCCTCTGAACCTACTGAGCCAATTGGAACCAAACTTGGTTACAATTGTCTTTGGGCGATCCCTTCCAAAATTTGTGATTTTTAGTTTGTACCTCATCCAAGAATGAAAATGTAACATCTGCTGAACTGATTTATAGTATGAATGGGTGGTCTATTGGTGACAATGAATAAAACCAGTCACCAGGTGAGCGATACAGGCTCATGTGAGCCTCTAGTTTGCATACGTTTTTGAACATTTTACTAAAATATGGTAGATGCATTTACTATAAGTATTCAAAACATGCATCACGTTAATTGTAAGGGGATGACCATTTGATTTTCAGGGGGGGGGATGGTGGCTTTGGGCGATTTTGCAAATAAATGATTTGATCTTTATGCCAGTGAAAATAAATATTATAATCCGACTTAACATGGAAATGAATGAATTGTAGGGGGATGACCATTTGATTTTCAGGGGCGGGATGGTGGCTTTGGGCGATTTTGCAAATAAATGATTTGATCTTTATGCCAGTGAAAATAAATATTATAATCCGACTTATCATGGAAATGAATGATTAAACCCCCGCAAAGCAGGCGGTATATAGTGTTCATGTTGTCCGTCCATCTGTCCGTCCGTCCATCCGTCTTTTTGTACCAAAAAGCTAATATCCACTACACCTCATAAACCACTTATTGGAATTTCATGAAACTTATGCAGGAGCTTTATTACATGTTGAAGATGTGCACTACGAATTTTATTTTCAAATAATTCCATTTTTTCAAGAAGTTTGACATGTTTTGGACTTAACCATTTTAGCTTGATGCAAGCCATATGGTGACCACCTGGTATCCACTACTCCTCCTTAATCACTGATTGGAACTTCATAAAACTTATTCAGGAGTTAAATTACATATTGTAGATGTGCACTAAGCATTTTGTTTTTCAATTATTCCTTTTTTAACAGATGTTTGACATGTTTTGGACATTGGCATTTTAGCTCTTTTAGCTAAATGGAAACCATATGGTGATCACCTGGTACCCACTACTCCTCCTAAACCACTGATTGGAATTTCATGAAAATTATACAGGAGCTTAAATACATATTGTAGATGTGCACTAAGCATTTTGTTTTCCAATAATTCCTTTTTTTCCAGATTTTTGACATGTTTTGGACTTTGTCATTTTAGCTCTTTTAGCTCAATGCAAACCATATGATGAACACCTGGTATCAACTACTTCTCCTTGACCATTGATCAGAATTTCATGAAGTTTATGCTTGACCTTTACTGCATATTGTAGATGTGCTTTATATATGTTGTTTTCTAATAATTCCATTTCTCCAGATGTTTAAGAAAATTCATAGAGGTGGGGGCGGGGGGTTTCCGTGGCCCACTTGGCCACAGTAACTCTAGTTTAATTTTGATTTGCAGAATAACTTTTTTGTTGGGAATGCAAATAAATAATTGGATGTGACATTTGGTGAAAATAAATAATTTGTCTGAGATTTTTTAGGATAAACATAAATTTTCCAGGCAAAATCGCCCAAGCCCTCCCCTGAAAATCAAATGGTTGTCCCCTAAATACAAGAGATTTTTATTGAATTGTCATAAAATGGGTGTATTGTCTGTTTTACACCTCGTTTGTCTGCCAGGTGACACATGATTTGAATACACAAGTAAGTCATTCTGGATGCCGACCGTTAATTAATGTTTGTTTCTGTGAAACAATTCACCAAACTTAAGGTATTGGAGAAGCTATCATATGCTGTCTTTGTAAACTTTCATTGTGGATATAAAAAAAAAACATAATATGAAACAAAATAAAATGAATACATAAATAGGCGATCAAAATGTTACAAAATCGAGGAGTTGAAGACGCTCTTCGTGAAAAGTTGCAAACAAAACATTACTAAATTAAAGATTTTCATTTAATTTTGTGGTCTGTAATCGGTCAAAAATACAGAATGCAACGACGATTTGATTATCGATACGATTTTCATCTTATTTACCAGTCATATCCTCCCATCAAAGCTTGATTAATTTTCGTTCAGTACTTTTCAAAAGGAGAATTTTCGTGAGTAAAGTCTGATTTTTTTAATCAAGGACAGTTGGATTAAAATGGCATGTTGAAAATTAGCGAGTACTTATCTATTTTAATACTTCCATCAAGTTTTATTTATTTATTTATTTTCTGTTTGCATCGACTTGCTGTGTATTTCATTTTATTCAGAAACATCACAGGTAAATGATTTCTCTCAAATCATCAATGTTTTTCACACCTGCAAGGTGACATGTGACCAATTATCCAACTAACGAAAGTAGCAATAAACAACTGTTGGTGACCGTCTACATCAAAGGTTTCAAATGGCCGAGGTAATATCAGAAATGATACCTGTTGTTTTTTGTTACATTTTTGTGTAATTATTTTATGGCAACATATTCAATCTTTTGTTCAATAAATACAGACGAAGAAAAACACATTTCATTTGGATTTTGTAGACATTTCGGATGCAATATTGTGGATATTTAAAATAAATAAATGAATGATGTGCAAAAGGGAATAAAACGAAGTTTTTTGTAACTGCATTTTGAATGCACACTTTCAATTGCAATAGTTGGTACATCGTAGTGATCTTTAACAGATGATTCAAAATTTTTTTCCAATCAAACAATTCAAAAGCAATCATGTGATTAACACGTGGTTAAAGTATCTATGACGTATTGAGATGCCGGAAGTGATCCAGATTTGAGAAAAATTGAATACAAAAACTCATATTTCTCTAAAACCATTTAACAGATCGAGGCCGGGTTTTCACCAATTGATATAGAATAACATTCTTTACCACATATGTAATTATGGAAAAAAGGTGTAGTTTTACTGTAACTTTTATTGGCTTAAATGATTTTAGCTAAGAAATGATAGAGTTTGGTAAAACTTCAAGAAATCACTATATCCAGCAAATAACTGTATCAACACATTTGTGTGTCAAACAGAATTTGAATCCACACTTACCTGAAATTGACTTTTGCCCCAAGTTTCAGGATTGAAATTGCGGGGCACTTCCGAAAACGCCAGTGTTCTGTATCTAGTTTCCTAAAAAAAAATTACAAAATTTACAGATAATGCATCAGTAGACAATATTCTATGGTGATGCCATATATATTCTCTACAACTATGAAAAAGAAAGGAAATGGGGTAAATGTCAAGGAGACAACATCCCATATCCTGGTTAAAACGACAAAAAAAAAACATCTAGGGGTCACCATATGGTCTTCAACACAGTGAGGAACCTCACACAATATAGTAAGCCCTAAATGGCCCCGAAAAGGTAAAAAAATGAATAAATCAATGGAAACAAACCACATCCAATAACCCAAATATCAAGAGACTAAAATTTTATAGGAAGACAAGGACAAGCCAATGACCAACATATTCTTGACTTGGGACAGGCGCAAAAATTGTGGTGGGGTTAAACTCATTTTCTTGGATCCAAACCCTCCCCTATGTGTGGTGAATGGCTAAAAATAAATACAACTGTCAATTTCACAGAAAAGTTATAAATGACACATTTGAACCTACTTTCTGAGAGCACTGTTTGAGCTGTAATCATTTCCTTTGCTAAAGCATTATTAGGGTAAAAAATCTTCTCAGACAAAAAAATTGGTCAATATTTCATTCCAATATTAGCATGAAAGTTAGTAGGTTGGTGATTATTATTGTTATTAATGCTGTCTATAGTTTATCTTTTCAAAGAAGAGCCAACTGTTAACTTGAATCAAAATCCAAGAGTATACCTGCAGAAAAAGATAATATTATACATCTAATAAGATTTAATAGCTTGCAAAAATTCACTGCACTGCAAGAATGAATGCACATGTAATTGTTAAACTCATTTGGCCAGTCACTCTGTAGTCAATTTTATGACATGTATAGGGTCTGTAAGTCTCGTCATGTGACACTGAGAAATCACGATAAAATTCAAAATTGAAAACGTTTCCCGCCAAAATATGACATTGTGGGATTATGACGTCCTTATTGTTTGCTTGAAACGTCATACTTTTCTGTTAAAAATGCAACTTCCGGGTACAAATTATGTCCCCGGAAGTCCCAAAATTGGGCGAGACTTACAGACCCTATTGATTGTTACAGTTGTATCTGGATTATCCAAAACAATGTTATGTTTGACATGAAAATAGTCTTTTTTAATCATATTTTCAGGGTCTGTTTCCACCTGGACAAGGAGCAACCATTGGTGTTGATTTCATGATAAAGACGGTTGAAATTGATGGAGAAAAAATAAAAGTAAATATTGTTTTTTGTATGACCAGCACTTAGTGTTTATACATTGTACATGTTTTTGATAAAATATTTACATTGATTTATACAATAAGCTTTATACAGTACTATACAAAACAATAAGTATTATAATTCAATTATCAGCATAATTATTTTCCAAAAACTGGCCTTTGTATTGTTTGATCATAAAATGATGGTGCAGAATTTAAATGTATGTAAAAATGTACTGTCATAATGCATGTCATGTAATGTGAAACATTCTTGAATTATCTCCCTTTACCAAATACGCTATATATAGTCAAAAGGGAGATAATTTAATTAGCATATATCAATAAACCCCTTTTGATATAAAATAAGCTTGCATGATTTACTTTGATTCCAATAATGACCATAACTATTAACCTTTGGTACCTGCTATGAGGGAGATCTCCCTCATACCAGCCCATCTAAGGGGGAGATTTTATGTAACAACCTTTTTTTCAACAAAAACTTGCATTTATAAATGAAGAAAAGAGAATTTCTGAAATCAAAATTCTACCATGATTTTAAAATTATGCATCATATTACATAATTTTGCCCAGTAGGCAAAATAATTTGGGAATACTGTTAAAAAACGACCCTATTTTGTCTATGAGGGAGGTTTAGGGGAGATCCATTCAAAGCAGGGTTCTCCATAGGTGGTTATAGCCGGCTTCCCCGACCAACTATATTTTAAAGCCAACCAGCTTTCAAATATGAAAACTGGTTGGCAAAATCGGAAATTTTACAGATCCTTCATATGGTAACTAATATTTGCCAATGATTAAATAATTATTTCCAGTTTGTTTACCTATGCATGTGGCCAAAATGATATGTGTTACATGTGTAAATCCAATTAAGGAATAGAGAACATATAATACATTAATAAGTGAGACTGTGCTATTTGATAATAAATATAGCCCCTAAAATTCACAAATCAAGATTGAAAACAAGTCTAGCCTGATCAAATTTTTATATCGATCAATTAATGCAATTGCAAAGTTGAGTTACGTCCCCTTGTAATGTGATGAAAATAAGCGTTAAGAACCTTTTGAATGATATTTTTAAGAAAAAGTGTATACATATGCTTAAAGAATAAATAGTTTTACAACTTTTAAGACTTGATATTGAATTTTACTGAAAACTCTGCAAATTATTGCAAAATTAAAATGTTTAGTATACCAATCTACCAAAGAATAGAAATGTTTATTGAACTTACTGTCGATGGAAGGTCATTTAAAGTAATATTGTAAATTGAATGAAGTTTACACTGGGTTAAAGAAAAAAAAGTTTACACTGGGAAATTATAAACCAGTAGCAAGAAAACTGGTAATGTGTTTGTTGAAATGTCCAGTAATAAATTACCTTGATGTGTTCTTCAGTGAAGATTAAATTAAAAAAATTACAAATAGCCAAAAAGACCTTAAAAGATGGCCAAGGGCAAAGCTCTCTGGGGTCATTGTACATTTACTTGATTTAAGTTGCTGTAGGAGAATAGGAGGAATATAGTGTTTCTAGAGCGAACAGGAAAGGACTTAAAAAAGCAAAATTCTTGAATACACTTGTTTTTAAATCTTATCTTTAAAAAAGGTTGCTATGGATATGAAAATAAAGAAATTCACTTAAATGTGTAAATCTTGATGTAAATACATGTAATAGAGACATGTCAGTACATTCCGCCCTTTAACTAAGCCACGCTTTAACTTACACAGTAAAAGTCAGCACTGTAAAACAACCAGCTAAAGGGGGGGTGGTTAACAGGTATGAATGACATATACAGCTATTTTAAAATAGAGGCAAGTACAAGTGAAGTGTGGGGTTTATTTACTGATTTGGAAGTATTGCAAGACTACTCAATTAAGTTATATTTGAAGAAAAAATCAACTGTATAAACATTTTTCCGGTAACAATTGAAAATTTTAATCAAACTGTAAAGAATGATATTTACGTAAAAAATGTAGATCAGGTTTTAAAACAAGAAGACGGTCATGACACTGTACATGGAATATTCTTTACTAGGTTACAACAAGGTCAATTTATGTCTGCAAGTCAGTTGGAATTTCTATTATTGTCACTATTTGATGTGGCTATCTGGATGATTCATTTCTTGAAAAGTTTACCTGTATTTTTCACAACATATATAGTACAAATGTACATTGTAAATGAAATATGCACTGTACATTACATTTGATTTGATATTGTACAATATGTGCATGTTCTATTGGATTTAGAAGATAGGTTTGTTTACAAAGAGAAAGAACAGAGAACAAAATTTAGAGATACCTGCTCACCTGATAAAATCTTATCTCAGCCACTGACGAGACTAAATTTTACCATTTCAACAGAGTTTGTGCACAGATTTTTTGGTCTGACAGCTGTAGGACTGGCAAAAAAATTCAGAAAAGTTCAGTCATATATACAATGTACATGGCAATAATTTAATCAACAATTTCACATTAAAAACCTTAATAATCCTCAGTGTATTGCCATTAGCTGTTAAAGGTAGATAGACACTGATATTAATTTCCATGAGATTTTGTTGTAAGTCAGCGCAATTGAAGAACCAATCCTACCGACCTGAAATTTGTAATAAAAAGTATGGGTCACCATGCTTTCTTTTTCTAGAATTGAGGTCAAAGTTTGCTCTTTTTTAGCCGTTTTTTACCTATATTACAAACAATGCACGGGGAAAATATGGAAAGGAAATTTTTAGCTCAATAGAAAACAACTTTTTATCCATGAGAATTTGATGTATTTTTGCGAACAGATAGTTCATGATGTAATTTATTGGTTTCAATAGAAAAATTTAAATGTCACCATGCTTTTAACGGAGATATTTAACAAAGTTTCCAGATTAAGCATAATTTATGGGAAATTTATGGAAAAAGGGAGTTAATTCACGGCAAAGTAAACAAAATATGATGTTTCACATCTGTCATTCAGTTATGACATCACAAAGGAAAAGCCATCAAATTTCTGTTCTGGACCGAAAATCAATCCGACTCTTTATTTTTCTAATGCGTGATTAAATTGCGCAGCTCAACAGTGTCTATATACCTTAAATCTACATGTAGACAGAAATTCTAAGTTGTGTATTTTATATATTTGCAGCTACAAATATGGGATACAGCAGGTCAGGAAAGGTTTAGATCTATCACACAAAGTTACTACAGAGCTGCCAACTCACTTATCCTTGTGTATGACGTCTGTTCTCAAGCCTCGTTTGATTCTTTACCAATGTGGATACAGGAGATAGAGACTTATGCTAGCTCAAAGTTTTTTGGTTATTTAGTAGGTGGGTGTTGTTAGTATGCAGGTGGACAGCATCAGGCTAGGATATAATGTTCCCATCTAATTCCTTTAAATACTGCATTTGTAGAATAGAAAAAGAAAGTATTTTAGCAGTAAGACAGCTCACTAGGCCAATAAAACTTATATATATAAAACATTTGTACATAGGCTTGTTAACTATTATAAAGAATCTACTTCAACAAGATGCAGATGAAGTACAATGTAATTACTGAATTACAGTATATTGTAAACTGGGAAATTTTTGTGCCGTCTTTATTATACCCCCGCTTTGTAAAAGCCGAGGGTATATAGTGATGGTGGTGTCCGTCCGTCCGTCATTCCGTCCGTCCGTAACACTTTTACTGTCATTTCATGGTAAATTGAAAGGATTTCAGTTCGTGCATTTTTGAATTCGCGCTGCAAAATTTTTTACCATTGACTCCAATTACATGTATAGACAAATATGTCTGTGCCGTTTTATTTTCGCGCTTCCATTCCATACGCAAAAATCACGAAAATTAAACTGCCACAAAATTTCTCGGTTTACAGTATACTGTGTGTCTCTTGTTTTTTGTGAAATTAGGAATCTTTGTTAAGTAAATAACTAATTTACTAAAAAGGAAGTTACTGTAAATTTAGTTTCTGCAGATGGCCATTTCAACAGCTAATTTCTCTTCAGTGCAGATCAAATCAAAACATTTCAAATACCATAAACCGAATCATGTGCAAAAGCTGAAGGAGTAAAATAAATAGCGACTAATTATTAGGGTTAATCTCTATTCATGTAATACCAGTATAGAGTTGTCACTTTGTCCACCCATCCCTTGGCTAGCATTTTTGTCTCCCCTGAAAGCGAGACAAAGTGATCATAGATTCTGTCCTTGGCACATTCATCAACATTTGCTTATCCCAAATGTTAAACTTTTTAAGAACTTCAATAACTTTCTCAATCATATTAAGAATAAATTTAAATTGAAGAAACTTATTAATTCACTCTTTAGGCCTAGCCATAATTGTGCTCTTAATCATATTAATCTGACCATCTTTTTACAGGTAATAAAACAGATAAAATAAATGACAGAGAAATTCCTACACATATTGGACAACAGTTTGCAAATAGATATGAAATGGATTTTATAGAGACATCTGCAAAGGAAGCTGACAATGTGGACAAACTTTTTTACACAATTGCTAAAAAGCTAACACAGGAAGCGAAACAAGGGGAGTTAACTTCAGATAAAGAAACAATGAAATTTAATGATAATACAACAAGTATTTCAAACTGTAGCGGATGCTTTAAATTTTGAATTGATATTGTATCGAAATATTGTTATTCAGTGTATGTTTGGAGGAAGTGTGATGGAGATCAAAATGATATAGTACATTAAATTTGATGCCATTTCTGGTATTTCGGAAGAGTTAAATCAATGTTGTAACATACTTGTAAAAAAATTATTTGTACACTTTTTATTATCTGTTTAAAGTGCTCTATTGTTTGGTTGATTGTTATAATACAACAGGTAATCATAACTGAGTTGTAATCTTTAAAGTGGACAAAGAAGACAAATTAATAAGAATTCCGAAGGATAAAAGATTTTAAAGATCAATAAACACATGTATTTTTAATTAGTAAATCTTACAGTCCTTTACTTTACAGCCCCCTTTTTCAATGTAATATACAATGTTTTAATGTCTATATTTGAAAAATGTCAAAGAAAAAATCTTAAATTGGATTAAACAGTTTCCAACTCAAAAAGTTAGTCTTGAACAAAATCTTACCAGTTTGTTTTTTTAAATAAAATTTCTAGAATAAGAAATGGGCCAAGGTGTCAATATTTTGTACATGTATTTGTATGCCTGAAATATGAATGTTTGACAGGTTGTTTTATTTCCATATATTAAAAGATGTTGATTTAATTGTTTACTGGGTAAACTGTGCCAAGTATTGTTTTTTTATTTTATTGTCTTATGCTTTAAAACCATTTTGTACAAGAAGTAATCATAGTTGTCTTCAATGTTTTCTTAAAACATAATACTGTAAACATATTAATTTTCGCGGTGTACTAATTTTTGCTATTTTCGCAGTTGGCTCTGGAACACGAAAAATACTATCCATGAAAATAAGTTTTTTGTGTAGAAAAGGCCTTTTTAACATTGAAAACGGCAAACATTGATACCAGCAAATATGTCGATTTTTCTTAAGCCGCGAAAATAGGCATCCGCAAAAATGAATAAGTTTACAGCATTTTGCATCATACATTTAACATAAGTGCAAAATTGTCATAGTCAAGTCTTGTTTACAAACATGTATTTTAAGTTATTGGTACTGAATTCTTTTATAGGAGAGAACCAATAGGTTTTTATGATGATTTTATTGTTGCTAAATATTGTTATTGAGAATTGCTTGTGATTTTAAAGAAACATTTTCCTGACAAAATCTTTTATGTCAGGAAATATTGTCTTCCATCCATTATACAGACAATTTTGTTTTCTCATTTGTTATTTTTTGCGCAATCTTGAAAGATTCATTTGTCGGTGGATGGTCAAATCAAACAATTTCTTTATCGATTATTAACTGTGATCCACAACTACACATGTATTATTAATTTCAAGTTTATTTCACAAATATATGAAATTTCATAAATGATGTATAAAATGTTTTTATATTGAACCTTTTATAAGACATCACATTATGTTAAAGCTTACTTATTTGATTTTCTGCAGTTTTGTTGTTTTTTTTCAGTGTTAAATATTAGACATTCATGTACACCTTTTTGTCATTTTTGTTGTAGTCATTTCTTGAAATCCATGTAAACATTTATCCATCCATGTAGACCTTTAATATTTATACTTAAAGCTTTACCAATAATGTTTTTGTGCCAGAAAAAAAAGATCACTAGCAAAACCAGAAAATAATGTGCCATGAAATACAGTGAACACATATATTCACATTTGTTGATCCGTCATCGTATAATGTTATTTATATTACATATGCACTAAATTTGCTTCTAAAGGGTTGTTGTAAAAATTCCTTTTCTATCAGGAAATTATTCACTGTGAGTATTGCAAATGTTTTGGGAATTTAGTATTGTATTTTTTAGCTGCAAATGGATGATAATTAATTGAATTCTCAGTGCAGCTTATTTTGCAAAAAACATTCTCTCTTTTTTTTTTTTATTTGTTATTGCTACCAAGTTACAATTTCTTGTCAACTATAAACCATGATGTCACCTACAATATACAGTAGAACTTCAATCTAACTACAATAGCTCTAACAGCATGGATGCTTGGAACTGTTTTTGTTGTCTCTTTGTTTTTAGTTTCAACAGAGTTTGACCTAGATATCTCAAACATAGCTTGAACCATTTACATCGGTCCCTTGGGAGTTCTAGGCGTCAAAGTTGGACTGAGTGGCATACTAATAATACTACAAACCAAACAGGAATTTTTTACCAAAGTTTTAGAAACAAATTATTAAGATTAACCCTTCAAATTCAACACCTCAATAGCTGATACATCATCAAACACCATAGGACATGGTACAAATCATATGGAACTTATCTAAATAAGTTCTCAAAGTCTTGTTCAATTTTGATACTTTTTGAGACTTTTTTTTGTACCTGAATGAACTTGGAAGTTGAATTTAGCACAGAAATAAATAATGTTTCAAACCAACATTTGAACATCACAACACTGAAAAATTGTGTTTTGGTGGGAAACATATTAAATTTGCAAATTTATAATGACGGTGTTGTAAGACTAGTTTGACAGACCCTTTATCAGCTAGAATAATACATTGACAACTGATTGATAAACTTGTGTATCATTTTCTTTGATACTTAAGGATGGTCACTCCCCAGGTCTCTGGCATTTGGAACTCTCTCACTCTATCCACCATAATGCATTAGAACATTCACATTTGTTTTCAAAATATGACTGCATACATTCTTATTAGACTTATAAAAAAATTGATGAAATTCTTGAAATTCCTTCATATGCATTTTAAAGGTTTATTGCCTGAATGCAAAGTGAATAAGAAGTTCAGATAACTTAGGTTCTTGGGGACAAATTTTAAAAACTTACATATAATAACCTTGATATTACAGTTCTCCCTCGTTATACTGCCCCTCTTTAATGACTGTCCCTCACTTATCGCCACCCATTTCAATAGTCCATTTTTCACAAAGTTGCATAGTTTCTATGTGATTAATTTCCTAGATATACCGCTACCATCACTTATTGCAAAAATTTTCTCTGGTCCCAAATAATTCTGGCGAAATAATGAGGGTGCACTGTATAAATTTGAGGATTGACCATCCTTTATGGAGTTCCATTTGTATTTAGCATACCAGGAAGGTATTGATGTTTCAGATAAAACAATGCCAGTTCTAATTTTACATTCTTTTTGCAGTCGTATAATGGTATAGTGCTGTCGTCGTACGTGCATTGTTGTCGTCGTTGTCTGTAGACACTTTTGTTTTTGGTCAATACTTTTAGTTTCAGTTGACCAATCCTTATGAAATTTTATCACAATGTTCCTTGACACAAAAGGAAGGTTTGGCTTAGTTTTGGTCATTGTGGCCCCACCCATTTTTAAAAAAATGGGACCAAAAAGGGTTAAATTTGATGTTTTCATATATTTGACTGTAGAATCTTTATTATTTATCGGATTTTGATGGGGTTTCTTTCAGTGTCCTCCTGAGGAAATTTCCAATCAGAGCCCTGGCAACGGATTTCAAGTGGCATGTTCCGTTCACGAGATAAATGGGACCCTAAAGGGGCAAATTTCAAAAATTTTAATTTTTTGTTTTAAGTCCGATTTTGATGCATTTTTTTGCATTGGATTCCTTATGAAAAATTAAGATAGCGCTGCACCATTAGATATTAGATTTTTGATAACTTGTTTTTTTTTTCAAGCTATGAGGGGCCCAATGGGGCAAAAAATTGCAAACATGCAGAATACCTAAAATTTTTATTTTCCATCCGATTTCAATGGAATTTTTTTTCTTCAGATTCCTCACATTGTAGGCTCTCAGTAGTATGCCAACGGAATTGGCGTACCTCTTACCGTTTCCGAGCTATTAGGGGTCAAAGGGGCCAAAATTGCAATTTTAAGAAATATGTAAAATCTTTATNGCTGTCGTCGTACGTGCATTGTTGTCGTCGTTGTCTGTAGACACTTTTGTTTTTGGTCAATAACTTTAGTTTCAGTTGACCAATCCTTATGAAATTTTATCACAATGTTCCTTGACACAAAAGGAAGGCTTGGCTTAGTTTTGGTCATTGTGGCCCCACCCATTTTTAAAAAAAGGGGACCAAAAAGGGTTAAATTTGATGTTTTCATATATTTGACTGTAGAATCTTTATTATTTATCGGATTTTGATGGGGTTTCTTTCAGTGTCCTCCTGAGGAAATTTCCAATCAGAGCTCTGGCAACGGATTTCAAGTGGCATGTACCGTTCACGAGATAAATGGGGCCCTAAAGGGGCAAATTTCAAAAATTTTAATTTTTTGTTTTTAGTCCAATTTTGATGCATTTTTTTGCATTGGATTCCTTATGAAAAATTAAGATAGCGCTGCACCATTAGATATTAGATTTTTGATAACTTGGTTTTTTTTCAAGCTATTAGGGGCCCAATGGGGCAAAAAATTGCAAACATGCAGAATACCTAAAATTTTTATTTTCCATCCGATTTCAATGGAATTTTTTTTCTTTAGATTCCTCACATTGTAGGCTCTCAGTAGTATGCCAACGGAATTGGTGTACCTCTTAGCGTTTCCGAGCTATTAGGGGTCAAAGGGGCCAAAATTGCAATTTTAAGAAATATGTAAAATCTTTATTTTACATCAGATTTTGATGGGATTTTTTTCTTTGAATTCCATCTCAATGTAAGCTTTCAGATGTATGTTAACGGATTTGATGTAGCTCTTACCATTTCCTAGCTATAAGGGGTCAAAGGGGTCAAAATTGCAATTATTAAAAATATGTGAAGTCTTTATTTTTCATTAGATTTTGTAGGGATTTTTATCTTTAGATTGTTCTCATTGTGAACTTTCAAAAATTTTAATTTTTTGTTTTAAGTCCGATTTTGATGCATTTTTTTGCATTGGATTCCTTATGAAAAATTAAGATAGCGCTGCACCATTAGATATTAGATTTTTGATAACTTGTTTTTTTTTTCAAGCTATGAGGGGCCCAATGGGGCAAAAAATTGCAAACATGCAGAATACCTAAAATTTTTATTTTCCATCCGATTTCAATGGAATTTTNAGAATTTCTTAGCTCTTACAATATCCTAGTAATAAGGGATTAAAAGGGCTAATTTTTATTTTCACTAGTTTGTGTCCAGTTAATTAATGTGTCAAGGTCCTTAATGTGTCCAGCAAATTACTGTGTCCACATTCATTTTAGTTAACACTTGTTCAAATTTCAGTGGTCGACATGCTGCGGTCGTATCATGCTGCGCTCGGCGTAGCCCTTTATTCAAATATTTCTAGCTTAACTATATGAAACACTATTGATTGATTCATCAGTTTGGTTTTTTGTATGTTCACATTGTGATAACAAGTTGATACTATTAATGATATGTTTTATTAACACTTCATAAACATAAAATGTACATTATATTTAGTTTACAATTTATATTTAGTGTGTCAATTGAGTTTCCATCATTCTGAAATGATTTACTCATTATAATCTAAACTATAGGGTATTAAGTGAAAGTCTTTCTGTCCAGATTCATTCTCACTCCTTTCAATCAATTTAATTTAAGATAAAAAAAGTTTATACTTCTAACTGATGTCTCATAAATTTGTTTATTAGAATGTATGATGCTTATGGCTTTCATATATTATATGAAATTGTGAAATTATAAAAAAAAATACAGCTCATTGTCTATTTCTACATCAGTTAACAGCTAATGAGGAACTTATAGTGTAAAAATAAGTTCCTATGACTTGGCTTGTACATGTATATAATTTTAACATTGGATTGGATTCAGTTAAAATTTCAGTAGTCTAATGATCGAGGTATTGTATTCCAATATCTACGAACAAAATTTAATCATGGAAAAGAACAATGGTTTGCATTACAATTAATACATTACTTTGACATCAGAAACTTACATAGACCTTGACATGACAATTCTATTTCATTCTAAATTAGTAAAATGTGATTATATGAAATATAATGGGTCTCAACAATTTCTGAATTCTCAAAAGCCTATTGTAAAAGCTTGGTATAACAATCAGTAAGGTACATTTTTATCAATTTTACAACTTTTGCTGAGTATCTTGATTCTATTTCTGTAGTACCATTCAAGGAGTATCATGCTCACAAATTTTGAAATAGACTGGCTTTTAAAGGATTTTCCCTTTTTTAGATTTTAAATTTTTTTTAGTGAGTGTTAACATCAGGACAGTTCTTTGTTTTGTATTTGTATCATTTCTAATTCATCTCCTTGTGTTTAAGGATAGTTAAAAATAATTTTTATACGACCGCAAAAATTTTGTGGTCGTATAATGGTATGGCGCTGTCGTCGTCGTTGTCGTCGTCGTAGTCGTCGTTGT
>MJUU01000039.1:56648-93750 GCA_002080025.1 Modiolus philippinarum | reverse complement strand
AGAAACGGCTGTTCAGAATTCAATCAAATTTTACAGGATTGTTAGTCACCATTAGTACTAGATCATATCACATCGCCATTTTAATTCGTCAAATTTTGTGGGAGTTATGGGACTTTGATTATTTCCACATTGTTATACAATGGCAAATCTTGTGGACGCAACTCCTCAGAAACTGATAGTCCAAATTCATTCTAATTATACAGGATTGTTAGTCGTTATATGTAATAGATCATATCACATCGCCATTTTGATTCGACAAATTTTAAGGGAGTTATTGGACTTTATCGACTTAATGCATACTACAACATAGGGAGACTTTCTGGACACATCTTGTTATACTCCAATGAAAGGATTTTGCTGAAATTTTGCTTAGCTATTTGCCACCTAATGCAGTTGATCATATCCTGCCGCCATTTTGATTCTCAAAATTTTACATGAGAAATGGGACTTTATTGACTTTTCTGCGGCGGCGGGGGACATAGCTACGCGTAGCAATCTTGTTAGTCCAATTTTGATGCCGTTTTTTGCAATGGATTCCTTATGAAAAATAAATAGAGCGCTGCACTGTCAGATTTTTGATAATTTGTTTCCTTTCCGAGTTATGAGGGGCCAAACGGGGAAAAAATTGCAAACATGCAGATTACATAAAATTTTTATTTTTCAACGGATTTCAATGGGATTTTTTTTCTTTTGATTTGTCATGATATAAGCTTTCAGTAGTTTGTAAAACAGATTTTCCAAGTTACAAGGGGTCAAAGGGGCCAAAATTGCAATTTCTCTAAATATGTGAAATCTTTATTTTTCATCGGATTTTGATGAAATTTTTTTTCTTTGAATTCCTCTTGATATAAGCTTTCAGTACTATGTCAACGGATTAAACGTAGCTTTTATCGTTTCAGACCTACAAGGGGTCAAAATTGCAATTTTTCAAAATATGTGAAATCTTTTATTTTTCATCGATTGCGATGGGATTTTTTTTCTTAAGATTCTTCATGATATAAGCTTTCAAAGTTATGCCAGTGGATTTCGAGTAGCTCCTACCGTTTCTGAGCTACAAGACGTGAAATGGGCCAAAATTGCATTTTCTTCGAAATATTAGAAATTTTTTTTTTTATTTTCATAATAGTTCTTTATTGTGTCCATTTAATTACTGTATCAAGCTCTTTACTGTGACCTCATTCATTTTGAATTACACTCGTTCAAGTTTCAGTGTTCGACATGCTGCGGTTTATCATGCTGCGCTCGCGTAGCCCTTCATTTAGTTATATTTTTGTTTATTTTACTGTTTTATATATTTTTATATCATTATATATGCTGATTTATTTGCGGAATTTCTCTTTATTTTATCCAATTAATCATTTTTTGGTAGCTATTCTACTGAATGGGTCTGATACTTGAAAGTTTTTTTTTTATACTAAATGTATTAAAATTATTTTATGACTTGTGATAATTAATATTGTGAACTGAAAGTATTTCTGGTGTCTAAAACTAGGCATCTATCTTGCACATCTCATAAAAAGTTGGAATTTACTATTAAAATGTTGTCAAAATGATTTTGTATAATTTATTTACAGACTTTGATAAAAGTGGAAAAAGGCAAGAATTGTGTATGGTGATATGGGCAACAGCGGCATTCACAAATGTATAAGTTTTTCTGGCGCTTGCTTAAAATCAACCAATCATTGTAGTCCATGCTATCTGGTGAACAGTTGCATTAGCATCAGCGCACACCAGTTTCAGGAGTGATTTATTTATATGCTTCTGCAGTCATGCTCCACTGACTTTGAAATTTTGCACTGTTTATCAAAGGTTTTAAGTTTTTCTTCCATCGGTTTAACATCAACCACTCATGGTAGCCCATTGAAATTTGGCATGCAGTTGCAATATTATCAATACTGATGTTATGGATATGCCACCACAGTCACAAGTCCACAGTCCACTGACTTTGAAATTTTGCCCCTTATCTAATGTTCTATTTTTTTCTTGCATCTGTTTAACATAAACTCTTCATTGAAGCCCATTTGAATTTGACATGCAGTTGCAGCATTATTATAAGTGTACAGACCAGTTTCAGTAGAATTTTATTTGTATGCCCCTGCAGTCACACTCTAATGACTTTGAAATTTTGTGCTGTTTGTCAATGTTAATCCTTGCCACTTGATATTTCACTTGAAGTTGGTTCTTGAGGAGTACATACCGATTCGGCATAAAAGATCATGAATCATTGTTATAATCGCCTTTGTTACATCATACATGAATGTTCACATTAAGGTTTTAGCATGCTGATAGTACACACAGTTTAAGACTTGGATTTTGTTATAATGGCTGCTGCTGTAGCCCAATTTGCAAATGCCCATGAGACACATCCTTTGTCAACATTTTGTTGATGATAAAGTAAATCAAAAGACCCGATATGACATCATGAGTCGGAAGATGTGAAAGGCGATTCTAGCTTGTGGCAAGTAGTTCAACTTTCAACATGCATTTCAGACTTCCACGTGCACAGGTAACACACGGGTAGCTTGTAAATTGGAATTGAAATCACAAAGGGGTGTCAGACAAAGACTTCTGCAGCAGCCAACCAAAGTATGTTTAATAAATGAGACAGGACAAATTGAAATATTTCATAAAAGTCTACAATAAATTTAGATTTTTTTAACATTCGTAATCAGAACAAAAGGTCTTTATAAACAGCTGCGCCAAGCCACATGATACATCCATTGTCACTCAATCAAAACATAATGTAGGTAAGGAGTTCTCATTTTAGAATGCACCTTTATCTGTCTGGTTTGATATCTCTATAAGGTTTGAAGTAAATTGACCTAAGGATTGTCAAGTTAAAGCGCAATATGTAAAAAAAGCCTACAAAGTTTGAAGTGAAGTGGCCAAATGGTTCTCGAGTTAGAGCGTGACATGTAAAAAATTGCCTTAAAATTGACGAACAAAGTCACATAACTCTTGCAAGAAAAATCTTTTTATTCCACGGAAAAGTATGCAGATTGTCAGGCCATCATACCCATTACCTCTTCAAAGTTTGAAGTGAATTAGCCAAATAGTCCTCAAGTTAGAGCGTGTCCTGTAAAAAAATGCCTTAAAATTGACAAACAAAGTCCCATAACTCTTGCAAGAAAAATCGAAATTTCATGAAAAAGTATACAGATTGCCAGCCCATCATATCCAATACATCTACAAAGTTTAAAGTGAATTGGCCAAATGGTTCTCATGTTAGAGTGCAACATGAAAAAAAATGCCTTAAAATTGACGAATAAAGTCCCATACCTCTTGCAAAAAAATGGAAATTTCAAGAAAAAGTATACAGATCGTCAGGCCATCATACCTAATACCTCTACAAAGTTTGAAGTGAAATGGCCAAATGGTTCTCAAATTTGAGCTTGACATGTAAAACATAAGTAATCAACGATTACAGAGTTCCGCTCGTTATGGCACATTGTCACAGTAACAAAATTTTACCTTGATGTTGATATCATAGTTGCATGCATGATCCTGCTGTGTATATTGACTGAGATCTGAACTTGTCCGAAAACTTAAACATAAATCACTCGTGCATAAAACATAAGTCAAAGTGACCAGCTTTTGCCTGAATGCTGATGTACCATCAGGGTTACATGCCTATCCAAGGTTACATTATCTAACTATGTACAGTGACTGAGATCTGAACTCGTGTAAAAACTTAAATGTAAATCAATCAAGCAGAAAATATAGGTCAACGTGACATAAATTTGCCTGGATGCTGATCTTTCATCAGAGATGGATGTTTATGCAAGGTTGCATGATCCTACCATGTATAGTTACTGATATCTGAACTCGTCCAAAAACCTGGATGTAAATCAATCAAGCGGAAAATATAGGTCAAAGTGACCTAATTTTGCCTTGATGCTGACCTACCATCAGAGATGCATGCATGTTCTAGGTTACATGATCCTACCGTGTATAGTGACTGAGATCTGAACTCGTCCGAAAACTTGAATGTAAATCAATCAAGCGTAAAATATTGGTCAAAGTGACCTAATTTTGCCTTGATGCTGACCTACTATCAGGGATGCGTGCATGTGCAAGGTCACATGATCCTACCAAGATCTGAACTCATCCGAAAATTTTAATGTAAATCAATCAAGCGTAAAATATAGGTCAAAGGGACCTAATTTTGCCTAGATACTGACCTACCAGAGTTATATGAATATGCAAGGTTACACGATCCTACCATGTATAGTAGAGATTTGAATTCGTTCTAAAACTTGAATGTAAATCAATCAAGCGTAAAATATAGGTCAGAGAGACCCAATTTTCTTGGAGGCTGTAAGATAGCCCAAGATACACCTGCATACAAAGTTTGATGACCATACCATGCATAGTTGCAGTGATATATGTCCAAATGCGGATGCGGACGTAGACGTAGACGCGGACGCCGGGGGTACTCCAATAGCCTCCTCAACTTCGTTGAGGCGAACTAAAAATTGCCTTAAAATTGAAGAATAAAGTCCCATAACTCTTGCAAGAAAACTCGAAAATTCACGAACAAGTATACAGATCGTCAGGTTATCATAACCAATACCTCTACAAAGTTTGAAGTGAATTGGCCATAGGGTTGGCAAGTTAGAGTGGGACATATGAAACGGACGGACAGACCCACGGACAGAGGGACGGACGGAGAATCGGACATCGGTATATCATAATACGTCCGTCATTAGTCGGGCGTATAAAACAGAAGTAAACATCAAAAGACTTGCTGTAGAGCTTGTGAGTGTGAAACTGCTTTAACTACAATATACAGGTAAATTGCAGTTTTTGTCTGATATATTAATAAATGAACTTAAAATAGCAAAAAATTGTTCAGCATAATTATGAAAATCTACATATTTGCATTTCTTACCAATAAATCAAATTAAACCGAGAGGTTTATCGAATGTGTTTTACAAAGATTGCACATTTCTTCTAGATCAAAAATATGGTATCCAAGGCACAGCAGAAAAAAAAACCAAAAAAAAAAACAGGCCATATGTGAAAAACATCTCTGAAGCTGCTGAAAAATACTGAACAAAATATTACATGAATGATGTATGGAAGGTACTGAACGAAGGCTTGTTCATGGCGTTACGATGTCAGAAATCATGACCCTCAGAAAATGGTATAGTTTACCTAAAAATCTTGCTGAAAATACTTTGAAATTTTTCGGTTTGGATTTTTTCAGTTACACTCACACTCTGATGTGTGGTCATTTGAAGGATTTCCAGTAGATTAATACGTGATGACCACATTGCCTATAAACCAAGATGACTGTAGAAGCAGAAAATACATTTACACAGTACCCTATATTTAAAGACATTAAACTTCACCTGTTTGAATTTGGGTCCAAATTTAGGTTGAATTGATAACATAGTACTTTCCTCTTAAATCTGGTGAAAGTAGCTGCCAAATGGTCATTACAGCTAGACATACTAGTAGTTTAACATTATATCTTGTGTGACAATTTTTTCTGTAACTATTGGTCAGTTTGAAATCAGCCATTGTCGTGGTCGTTTTTTTATTTGTTCCTATAAAATTGTAGCCATTGAGCCAATCATGTGGCTTGGATGTCATTTACAATGGATCTTTGGTTATAATGTTTTCTTAATAATGTCAACTAAAACGAAGTTGAATGATTACACGCTCCCAGGAACCTTTAGTTCAGGAATAGTTTAGTTATTAAGATTAAAAAAATGGAAGAATTTGTCCGTGGGACACGGATACCCCGCCTCCTTGCAACCGAAACCCTTAAATTATTAAAGACATAACTATGTATAATATATATATCAAAAAGTTATAAAAAAAAGGATCTTTCTCCTGTGATAAATAGGCACTGGAACTGGTTTGGTTTTGATATGATGTGTAGTTCCAACAAATAATCTGAGAAACAGTCTCATATGTAATACTAATCTATTTTTAGCCACTGTGACCTTGACCTTGGCGGTACCATCCCGGAAATCAATAGGCTTTTGCATTGGGTGATAAGCAAGCACGTGACCAAGTTTGCTTTATACTCAAATTATCATCCGGAAACTAAAATCTTATTGAAATTTTAGTCTATTTTTAGCAACTGTGACCTTAACCTTGGGGGTACCAAGCCGTAAATCAATAGGGTTCTGTCTTGAGTGATAAGCAAGCATATGACTAAGTTTGCTTTTGATCCGATGTAGTATACTCAAATTATCATCCGGAAACTAAAATCTTGTTGAAATTTTAGTCTATTTTTAGCAACTGTGACCTTAACCTTGGGGTACCAACCTGGAAATCTATAGGTTTTTTTCTTCGGTGATAAGTAAGCATGTGACCAAGTTTGGTTTTAATACGATGTAGTATAATCAAGTTATCATCCGGAAACCAAAATTTTATTGAAATTTTAGTCTATTTTTAGCAACTGTGACCTTAACCTTTGGGGTACTAGCCTGTACATCGATAGGGATCTGTCTTGGGTGATAAGTAAGCATGTGACCAAGTTTGGTTTTGATCCAATGTAGTATACTCAAGTTATCATCCGGAAACCAAAATTTTATTGAAATTTTAGTCTATTTTTAACAACTGTGACTTTGACCTTGGGGTTAACAACCCGAGAATCGATAGTGTTTTGTCTTGGATGATAAGCAAGCATGTGACCAGGTTTGGCTCTGATTTGATGCAGGATACTCAAGTTATCATCCGGAAGAAATTTAGTCTTTTTTTAGCAACTGTGACCTTGATCTTGGGGGTACCAACCTGTAAATCGATAGGGATCTGTCTTGGGTGAAAAGCAAGCATGTGACCAAGTTTGGTTTTGATCCTATGTAGTATACTCAAGTTATCATCCGGAAAACAAAATTTTATTGAAATTTTAGTCTATTTTTAGCAACTGTGACCATGACCTTGGGGGTACCAACCTGGAAATCGATAGGGTTCTGTCTTGGGTGATAAGTAAGCATGTGACCAAGTTTGGTTTTGATCCGATGCAGGATACTCAATGCAAGTTATCATCCGGAAACAAAAGATGGACGTACGGACGGACGTGCGGATCAGGGTAAACCTTAATGCCCCAGACCGCCTAGCGGCGGTGGATAAAAATACTAAAACCCCCGAGCTAAGGCGAGACGACAGAAGCTCCCAAAATTATTCCCTCAGTAAATTCAACAAAAATGAACAAAAGGTACCGGATTTCAATTGTGGATGAAACGCTCTTTCTAGTTACATCGTGATGATAAACATAAATAACAGGCACTGTTTATAAAATTTATAAAACCAGAATCTAAACTAGCTTGAAAAGCATAAGATCAAATATAGGGTAGAGTACACAGGTGAAGAAGACTAGAATGGGCTTGGATTGACGTTAAAAGAATCGTCTTGAACGAACTATTGCAATGCAGATTGCGACACCGTCGATTCCTTGCGTTACTCCCTGGTAACTGCCCATTATTTCAGTAACAAACAATACTTTAGCATCTTCATTTGTGATAGACGCATTGTAAGGATACGTCAAATCAGTGAGAATAGTAAGAGTAGTTGGATAACCCTTGAGATAAAATTTCGATCTGTCGAGGAAAATCTCTGTGAACCACAGTAGCCAATAGAAGGTATGGAATGTACGCTCCATATGCTGGAGATGTGAGTTAATAACTACTCAAAGATACAGGAAACGCCTACAATGGCTGAAAGACACAATCCACCAGGAAACTCCTCAAGAAAATCAAATAAAAGACAAATGATAAAACTAAACAACGACAGGAACTCAGGATAGCTAGACTTGGTACCCGCTCTAGCAAGAGCTAGTTATAGGGTTAAAACGGTTTAAGGTTACCCAAACATCCCCTTTCTCTAAAGTATAATTAACATAAGATATATAAACCCAATACAGGCAGGCTACTTACTCGGAATCCACCTGGAAAAAGAAAGGACTGAGGCAAAACTTGATTTTAAAAGATGAGTTGTGATTATATGCTCGCCGCTATATATATTCTGCCAGCTTTCTCAGGGAGCATAGTCTACTGGCAAAACACCCGATTGCACTACGGGAGAAAAACTTGGGTTCGGCAAAGAATCATCAAGTATGTTCATTAACATCAGCATTATCAGGGTAACCCAGTACAACTGTAAGACCTTCAGGTCATTGGACGCGAAAGCTTATATAAGAGATTCATGCAGAATAACCTGTCCCTATGACGTAGAGAATGCAAGATACGTCCCAAATTTTCTTATTTTTTTCTATAAGTTTCTGGCATTTTAACAATATTTACGTACAAAACAGGACAAGATATGCAGTTAGTAATAAGCTTTTTGCGAGTAATGCTATATACCGATATCAAATGTTCAAAAAATAACTTCTTGAAATGAAATCTGTAACAATGTTGTAAATTTTGGATGTGATAAAAACGCGTGTGAATCGTACCAGTTGAGATATATAAATCGGGTAGGACGGAGCCTTAGAGTAGGGAAATTAGCAAAGGTGAAATCAAAATCATCCCTAGCTTTTATCATACATTTCAGTTTTCATTCTTTCATATTTAGTCAATTATGAAAGTTAGATACAAAAAGACGATGGAAAAGAAACTTTGATCTGTATAAGCCGTAAACGCAGATTGTGAGCATTTAGGAAAATAGATGCAAAGAAAACCATATTCAAAACCACAAGGATATAGAAAATTGACAAATACATTAAAAGATAAAGAAAAGGAAGTACAGACACCTCTGAAACAAGCAGTTAGAATAGCTGGAAATGTATTCAAAACGCAAATCAAGGAATTACATGACTCGATTGGGAGAATTTTTTTATTTGGTTGTGATAATGAATGAAGGTGAATTGATAATGTATTGAGTGATAAACTTTTTAAACATGAAGTTTTATTTTTTGATGATGTATCAAGTGATTAACTATTTAAAGCTGAGGAAGTATTGAATTTGATAACTTGTTTAATTGCTGCACCATTATATTGCAATATCTTGTTCCATTTGTTAAAAAGTCGCTTATACTGCTCTGCAACTTCTCAAGGTTTTAGGTGCTTGGTAAAAAATATTGGATGAAAACTATGCCGTGTACATGGATTTCATTAAAGCATTAAAAAAGTACCACACAGAACACTTCAACATACAAGTATCAAATAATAATTGTTTTAACCTGATTTGTGCACAAATCAATTTGGAGATAAGTGACAAATTTATTTCCTTAGGAGCCTCAGTGTCTCGGTTAGTGATATTTATCAATGAAATGCCAGGAAGTGTGTGTTTATGTTCATAGATTACACAAAATCACACCAAGAAATTTTCGAACAGTCCGATAAATAACATAGACAATTCATTCAGCTGGAGTGAGGTTTCATTCAAAAAATGTAAAGACTTGCAATTATCATGAGTGAATTCCAAATTTGAACCTGTAGAAGATGAAATAAATACCTCAAGTAGAGTGAAAATATAAATAAACCAGGGGCTCACATGTGAGCCTGTATCGCCTGTATCGCTCACCTGGTGGCTATTGATCAAATAAAATTTTCCCATTAAAAATAGTCTGGCTGTCCCGAGTTCCTATCGCTGTCTACGTTTGACTTTTGTCTTATTCGTGTTTTTCCTGTTTAGTTCCCTGGTAGATTATGGCATGTAATTATAATTTTCAGCCATTGTAGGTTTTTCCTGTTATCCATTCTTTTTATATTCAAAGTTCAAATTCTTTTGAAACGTAAATCATTTATATGTAAGCTGTGAGTCTTTCCACTTTTCCGTTGTCCCTTACATTTCAATGAATTAAATGTATTGGGAAATAGAGATCATTGAGGATATTCACCAGCCAAGTAGTCAGACTTGTCTAGTAGGAAAATTTTACTTTGGGTTTTATAGAAATTTACCGTTTAAAAGCAAATTCCAACCACTTAAAAATACTTTGGCTTCAGAACGTGTACTGCACTTGTTGGATGTTCTTTTCCTCTTATTTCGAACCTTTTTTGTACTCTGGTAAACAAACAAACGTTTGCTTTGTTAAAACAGTTGAATTTTGTAGTATGTTTGTGAATAACGTTCAAATCTTTTGATATACAAAAGGAGGCATGCCTTGATCACAAATGAATGTTTTAAATAGGCGTGAAGAAAGTCGAAAACTGCTAAGTCACAATTTTGCAAATGGATAACCAAATCAGATATCATATAAATCAATATACATGTAGTAATAAATGACGCAGTTAAACAGTAACAAAGTAATGAATTTACTGTCTGTACATATACTGAATCTACTTTCTGTATATGGCAATTTCGACAACTTATGTCTCCTCAGTGCAGATTAAATCAAAACATTGGAAATCCGGAAATTGAGACATAGATTGTAAGAGCACTTTGCCAGTTTAATAAATGTTTGTTGACAACCCCGCATCCATGACCAGGGAAGACATTGATGTGGCGTTGTACGACAATTAGCAAAGAATACCGCTCAAACCGGTGCTAGGGGGCGTCTTGAACTTGCTATGAGGTATGAGCAAAGCTCATTGTTGAAGGCCTCATGGTGACTTCAAGATAAAGAACAACAATAAAAGCGTTGTTCCTTTGCTTGTTTTTACCATGTATTTGTAGAGACTTTGTCTCATGTACATTTACTCCATATCCTTTCATTCACCATAGATAAAGCTGATGGAGAAGAAATATAATAATCAAAAGTGTCTAAATCTGAAGTCAAATCAACTAAGGACAGAGCTTTACATGAAGGAGGTGCTCCAAAATTTTATACAAAATTTTCTGATTTAGATGTGATATTTCATAATTTTGTAAATCCTCTTGTTTCTTGTATTTAAGTTGATTTGAATAAGACAACAGAAAAAAATTTATAGCAATTTTTATTTATATTTCATTCTATATGCAAATCAAGTTTTGCCTGCAAGTTAAGTACACATATCGAACATATTAATTTACTTCTTATTGCAATAAAAAGCAATCAATCAAGTAAGAATGTATTCCAGTAGAAGATGAATTGCTTAACAAGCATGCAAACCAACTAAAATGTCATACTGCTTAGATTACAGTAAATGTTACCTAAAAAGATCATGGTGGCCATGCTTAATACTGAGGCTATTACATAATTTGGCATACAGTAGTATATTAAACAAAATAGCCACAGACTTGACGATTGATTTAATTGTACATATTTTCGTGCATTCCATTTCATCATTTCGTTATAAACATGTCATACTGCATGCCTCACACATCATAACTATAAACAGCAGTATTAAGGCTGTTTTCTTTACAAGAGATGCTCATTAAACTACCATTCCGTATCCTTGTCTTCCGGTACAACCATCATAATCTTTTGTATAAGAACAGTTAGCTTGTCTACAAATATGAAATTAAAAGACAAAATACTAAGATTTATATTTATCATAAAGTAATGATATAAATAGCGTGAACATAGTTGGTCAAAACTGCACATGCTACGCTTGACATTCTCTTAAATTATTCGTTTAAGGTTCTCTCACATTGCTCTTGGAAAGGCCATGAATATCTCAAGTTGTTTATTGCATACTGTTATTTTATAGTAATTGCAGCATGAAAAATGTCGAATTATAACAAAGCTTGATCTAAATTACCATTTTAAGTATAGACAAATGTCCACAATACTTATAATTGCTATACATTTCAAGTATGTTCGTCAATGAGCAAATTGAATTTAGCTTTTCCGCTAGATTCTATTAGTTGTGTGTTTTCTTTCAGCTTCTACACATCTTTTGGTTTATGGACCTCCAAATGTTATGGTTTGATGTGGACTGGAGAAACGTCAGACGTTAGGATGACAACATGTAGAAACTACATTTTTAGAAACTACATTTACAGTTACTTGGGGGTATTTAGTTAATTATTACCATTGGGCAGATACCTTTGCTGGTGGACAATAACTTCTTGCATTATTCGTTTTAGACGGACAGTTCGGTTCTCACTTACTTTACTTTCCTGGGGTATTTACCAACCCAGATGTCAGTATTTCTGTGCTTGCCTGGAACCAATTCTATTTTGATACTGGCAAGATCTTTTAATCTAAAAGTCCCCGAGTTTCTCATATGCAGAAACTGGTTTTACAAAAACTTCGATAACTAGTTTGCTATATTTTATCAGCAATGACTTAGATGTGATTCATGCACATATACTCCAATTACTTCCATATACCTGCCACAATAGGAAAATGAAAATATTTCATTTCCGATCTTAATGTCAACAATCAAAATTAGAAAACAAAATACTAGTAATCATTTGCTTACAAGTTACGGAAACAAAAAAAATCGGATGCTTCCTGACAAGCTAAATGACCTATAGTAAGAATGTACTATCGTGTAACTATTCATGGACATGTATCACATGAAATCAAATTAATACGGAAATACTTAAACTTCAGAGTATTATTACCAATAATGAAATACTTAAAAAAATTCTTAAACTACCCATTCATAGAAACTTTAGACACTTTTAGAAATTATAGAAACTTTTGTTTAAAACTAAGGAGTATCTCCCTCTTGCATTGTCATGTCCTTAGCTGATTTTGGCTTTCATATTTAGATCTTATTGGTTGTTCTCTTTCAGTATTTCGGTTTATGGACTTCCAACTGTTTTGATTTTATCTGCACTGAAGAGACATAAGTTGTCGAAATGCGCATATGCAGAAACATAATTGTGCGGTTATGCGGATGTAAACTTGGATTCTATTGGCTGATTAACCACCTGCTAAATAACCATGTCCGCCCTAAACATGACAATCAATTATCATGATAATGTAGTGTTTCACTTACATGTAGACCAAAGTCATTCAAGAGCGTACATATAAGAATTGTACATAAGGACAAAATTCACAAACATGCAGTAAGCTTGGATAAATAAACATATCGTAATTAAAGTTTAACATAGTTTACTTCCACGTAATGTAAAACTAATTTCAGCCTGATATTTACAGTAAAAAATTAAAATGTGAAATACATCTATACTTGGAATAACATGTAAATTATATGAAACATTTTATTTGCATTCATTTTCAAAGGTTTTCGCTCCATGTATTACGAAAACGCCATGTAAACTTTATACAACATGAAAAATCAATACATCATTCGGCTGTGTATTGTCCAGAGTACGCGGTCAGTCGACAAAGCGTTTATGTGTACATAAATGTATAATCGCGTAGTTTAATGTAGGTTATTTTGTAATTATCGTTTTCTTAGTTAAACACAAACAGGTTTGCATAAACGCACAAAAATGTTATCATGCATTGAACCAACTAATATGATTATTTCGATAGTGTCGCAAATGGTTGAACGGCGCGACCTGAAGGTCGCTTGCCGTTCAACGATTTTCGACACTATCTAAATAATCATATTAGTTGGTTCAGTGCGTGATAACTTATATTGACAGTAACTTCGGTATTTTGTTATTTATTACCACCCACTGGGCCGATGCCTCTGCTGGTGGACTGTTAGTCCCCAAGGGTATTCACCAACCCAATAGCCATTACTTCGGTACAGGCCCGAAAACCGATTTTATTTGGAAACTTGCAATTACATAAATTTTAGAAACTTTTGTTTAAAACTAAGGAGTATCTCCCTCTTGCATAGCTATGTCCTTAGCTGATTTTGGCTTTCATATTTACATCATATTGATTATTTGTTCTCTTATCAGTTTTTACACGTATTTCGGTTTAAGCACTTCAAACTGTTTTGATTTTATCTGCACTTAAGATGCATAAGTTGCCGAAATGTGCATATGCAGAAACAAAATTAACAGTAACTTCGATATTTTGTTATTCATATTGTACTGATCGTGATGTATGTAGAAGAAAACCTTATACTTAAATTGGGTCATGCGTATACCTTTTATTTTTGAGTAACTTATAGCTTTTGTGTAAATCGGTTATTTTTTAGTTTCACTTTGAAATGTTTTTGTTTTTGGACATAAAAATGTATCTCACACAATCCCTTATCTCTTGTGACAAAATTCTCAAATTCTACCTTGAAAACTTAACGTGTGTCCGAAAAGGAAGAGTCCAAAGCGCAATGAAACAAAGGCATCACATAAGTACGGTATCGAAAAGAAAAATGAAGACACACATACAGATGAATAACATGGGCCAAACTAAAAACCACGGGTGGGATCAGACATCCTTCGTGTTGAACGTAACAGTTCCGATAATGAAGTCAAATCCACTTGAGAGAAGTCAAATCCACTTGAGAGAAAAAAAACTTTAGTTGTTAAAGGGAAAGATCTATGGTTAGATTAGCGGTCCACAGGATCGTGATGTAGACCGTAAAACTGCAGTGATTACTTCAAGTAACTTCGGTATTTAGTTATTAAAGTTTATGGGTAACACACCCTTAAACTTTCCAGGCGGACGATGCCTTTTGGCATCGTGGACCCTCTTGTTACTTTTATGTCCCTCGCGGTTTCCCATACATTGGAAATTGAAGCTTAGCAGGAATGACAGATAAAAGGGTACTATAGCTAAACAAATAACCCCAAGAGGGTTGAGAATCTAAAATGCTGGAGTTACATGTCCCTATTTAGTACCATGGAAAGCCAAAAGTCGCAAAAAGTGAGATATTAGTGAGGGTGGGCTGTCATAGACCCCCAGCACTTCAAGACCTGCAGCAGAAATGTAAAGTTCTTGGCTGTTTTGTTTACAGAAAAGGTCTAAAAATGTGCCAGACACCAAGAAAATTTTTTTTAGAAATTTTTGGAATTTTTTACACCAATTTGTAAGCAAAAAATGCAAAAATCGGCATTTTTGCCACTAGGGGTCTATCAAACTTTGACTTCGGCCCACCTCCCTCTCCCTCCACCCCACCCCTCCCACACACCATCCTACCCCCTTCGTTCATATATCAGTATAAAGATGCTGGCAAAGTTTAATTGAAAAATTTCAACTCATTTGCATCTAATTTGCATAAGTTTGCAAAGTTTTCAAAACGAGGAATTGTACAAAATTAATTCCGCCTGGAAAGTGCTTTAGATAACCTATTTATAAGAAACAGATCTGTAACAGGATAATTACTTTATCGACCAACATGCTCTTGCGTACAAAATAACACATGTTTGCGCTGTTGGAATGAAGGTAAGCCTAAATCAAGGTTATAATTTAGCTTTGTTATGCAATGTCACAGACGATTTTTTAAATTTTTTAAATTTTTTAAATCTGTATCAATTAAAGTCACATAACCAAAAGATACATGGATTTAGCCTGACATTTAGCAATGAATTCCGGTCAATCTAGAGGCCATCTTTAACTTACTATGAGGTTTGAGCAAGGCTCATTGTTGAAGGCCTCATGGTGACTTCAAGATGAAGAACAAACAGGAAAGCGTTGTTACATTGCTTAGTTTTTACCATCCATTTGTAGAGACTTTCTAATGTGCATTTACTCCATATCCTTTCATAGTTTACATACCCAGACTACCTTTACTTACAATTGATATCTTCAAAGGTTTTAGGCTTGGACTTCCATCCTACACCAATGATATAAAGTGGTATCCCTAGTAACATCATAAGCACCGTTGTAAGACTTTCATTTGGTTTCTGGATAATTGTCAGAGCAATTAGTGCAATACTCACGAAGAACAGGAAAATAGGCAACACAATTGGCAACTGCAACAGAAAAAAAAACACATCTGTACATGTGATCGATTAGTTGGGAAGGAAAATCTAGCAATATTATTCAGGGTTACCATTGCAACCAAATACAATTTAATTTATTGTGTGTAAAAACTGCTTTATTCCGATCGACGCGTTTGGGATTTTTTTTATGAATATTTCTGTCATAACGTAGAAATAATTAATGTTAGTATAATAATCAGATATTAATACCTTTATTGGTCTCTCTAAATCAGGCTCTTTGAATCGTAAATACACCTGCCCAGCGAATACACAAGTTAGAACTGTAGCAAAAGCAAATCCCATCATTTCAATAAGGTAGAAGATGTTTTCAAATCCCTGCATTATTAATGTAAGTACTAGCTGAAATTACAGAATTGTATAAGATTCAAAGATAAAAAGTTAATCTAGAAGTATTAGAACATTAAGTAAAAGGATACATAATTGGACGTCGTTATATTAGAAACCGTAAAACACTAGCATACAACTCAAATGTTAAGTCAAATCCAGATGAGTCAACAGAAAAAGTTCCATTAAATTCAGAAGTACAAAAAAGAATTACTTCCTTCGTTAAGTGGAATTTGATCTTATTTGGTGTCTTAATTGTGCGAATATTGGAAGAAGCGAAATACGATCAGAAGAATCCACATATCTGAAGTTCTTTAATAATAATAATAATAATAACAATAATAATTTTCTTAATTTAAAGAGGGTAACTGAATTAGTTTACACTAATCTAACTTCAGGCCCTCATAAAACACAAAATAATAACATGACAATACAACAAAATACATACAATATATAAACAAATCATATCATAATAGAATTTTCAAAAAGATGTTGTTCGTAACAGATTTAATGTTATTTGGCAATTTGTTCCATAGAGTTGGGCCACTATATGCGAAAGATCGTTTCATGCAGTTTGTTTTAGGCCGTACAATTGCTAAATTATTGCTTGATACAGATCGTAAATGTCTTGAATGGGTGTTTGAATTTTGTTTGCAGTATTGTTTGAGGTATTCTGGCGTTTTATGGTTTAAAACTTTATATACAAGGACAAGTTTATGATAATTTATTCTCTCCTTAAAACAAAGCCAGTTTAGATTTTTGAAGAGCTCTTTAGATGGGGTAAGAAAGGGGGCATCAAGTATCATTCGTGCAGATCTTTTTTGAAGTTTTGTTAGTCGGTCAATTCCTTCTTCATAACAATTTCCCCAAATTGTACAGCAGTAATCAAATATCGGCAGAATATAAGCATTGAAAAATAAAATTCTACAATCTTTATCTAAGTATTGTTTAATTTTTGAGAATAAAAATAATCTAGAATTTATGTTATTACATAAGTAATTAATTTTATATTTCCAGTCCAAGTTATGATCTATATATATCCCTAGCATTTTTTGAGTATTGACATTTGCAATTTCATGATCTTCAATTTCAAGTCATTACTGTTTAAATTGGCCCTTCTCTGAGCTGTTCCAGTTAACATACATGTTGTTTTAACTGGATTTATTTTCATATTATTATTTTTACACCATGAACTGATTATTTTTAAATCAGCATTTAATTGATTTTCTATTTCTAATTCAGATTTACTGTTGTGATGTAATGTAGTATCATCTGCATACATTTCAATTTCACATGAAATATCTTCAAGTGACAAATCATTTACAAATAGGATAAATGGTTAATATATTTACCATACTCAACATCGAAGGGTACTACCAAGTTTTACTTTCTACAAACTTTACGATGAACTACTCAAACATGTTTTTTTTATTTCTAGCAGTTTCTTTTGACAGAATACAACGACAAACGAATACCAAAGCAAGAATGAGGAAAGGGGAATTCTAAATTCATAAATCCAAAATCACGGCAATTCATATCCAACACGAATTGAGACAGTATGACAAAGACAAAAAAATTAAACAAAAAAGAACAAGAACGCCACAAAACTAAAGCACTAGCAATGTGAACCTCTACAAAAACTGAGGTATCATCAGGTGCTTCAGTAGGGTAGGCATGATCTTCTGCACGCGTGTCACCCGTCACACTGCCAGTGTGAAAAGTCAGGTTTTGTCACAGTCGTTGTTAGTCAGTCCAGTGATAAGCTCTCGCTCTACCCAAAGATATCTATTCTCATTTGTGAAATAGAAACATTGTAACGGTCTGCCAAATCGTGGTGACGACTGTAAAACTTCTGTAGTGACAATAGCAACAGTGACTGAACATACCTTTGATGTATAAGTTTTTGAGACAGTAATTTCGCTCTGTTGAGAAAATCGCTGTACAAACTACAGGCACGGCAATAGCGAATGAGTTGTGAAAAGTGCACGCCATATGCCGGAGATGTGGGAATATTACTGCTCAAAAACGGGAAATGAAATAAAAGGGACAACAGGAAACCCCTTCAATGGCTGAAAATTATAATTACATGGAAAGTCGAAATCATCCCGCTTGTCGTAAAGTTTTCAGACGACCAGAGTTGTCAATGCAGAGGATATAGGTCCAGGTATGATGCTGGACTTGCTGGTGATGATGTATCAGTGGTCTATTTAATTTCGAGTTTATTTGGGTATATAAGATGAAGGTTATTCTTAAACTGAGGATTGTGCAATCATTTATATAACGGAAACTGAAATTAAAGGACTTGGCTAGCTTATTGTCTTTTTTCTGAACTAGCCCTTGTATGAACTAATGTAGAAAACATGGCCGAAAACCACAATCACATGTCACAATACACCAGGGAACCGCACAAGAAAAACAATAAAACGACAAAAGACAAACATGGAAACCGATAGGAACTCGGGATACCCTTGTATGGACCTGGCTCCATACGAATATAGAAACAAATCTGCTAAAACGGGCGCACAATTAGTCCCCATACGTATCCATATCTCTGCTGGAAAACTTTTTCTCAAAATTCTACAAATATGTTATCAATCAAGAATTCCAGCATGATGACACCTTCCTCTGTATACTTTTGTGTGAATCAGTGTGATGTTTAACAAAATAGGTCCCATCTTTACCTATCACTAAATAGGAATATCTTCTTTCACCCTTTTTAATACAGAAAGACTGATATATTAAATCCCGGAGTACTGACTTTAGCTTATCGTGTGGAAGAGTAGTATAGAGAGTAAAAAATCAAATGTTTTGACACTGTTGCAGTGGTTGAGTTCAGTTGAAGATAGATATTCTATAAGCCTTTTGAGTTTTTGAGAATCCACATCTGATTCACTCCACTTGTTGAGTATACTTTATCACTATGTATCTTTAGGCCATCTTTGACTGCAGTAAGTAATGACTTTAGGAGCTTAGAAAGGGGTTTTGTTGTGCATTTGGCAGACGCAGCAATGTATCTCTGTTTGTAAGGGCATTGATGTAATTTAGGTACCCAGTAGATACAAGTCAGGTTGTTGTTCTCCTTACTCAAATTGATACCAAAGGAAGACAATACTTATTTGTGATTGTTTAGTATGTCCTCTCTTGGTATGGTGGAGAGTTTATATGTGGGGTTGCCCAAGGAATTGTCAATGCCCATCTTAGAAGCGTTGCAGTAGACTACAGGTTTTGATGCTTGCTTTGGACCGGTTACCGTCAAATACATAGACAAACGTAATGAATGATTGCAAAATTTGATCTACGATACACCTAACTTAATTTTAAGATTTTACTAGAACTAATCAAATTTAGCTGACATTTAGTTGATATTTATAGCTATGAAATGTCAAAATGAGAAAAAAATGAATTATGAAGTCAAAATTGGTCTAATGTCTCATCATCTTCCCAAGTCAAGTGTGCGATCCACATAGCTGGATCGCAGACACTTGACTTGGGAAGATGCAAGTTCATTTAAAGATGAGGATATTTGTATAACAATTAATGAATCAATTTTTAGTGTTTTCGGTGGAAGTCTGTTCCAACGAAGATCAGCGTTAAGGGTTGTCATTGCTGTTTGAAAGAGTAACAACCTTGTGCATGTACTCCTGTCTATGGTATACAATTGAGACTAATTCAACTGTAGGTGAAGCTCATCAGTAAAGAAAGCAGGTATGCTTATTCTTTTTATTTGATCAATACATGTACCTAGATAGTAAGAGTATTGACTTCCCGTGGTACAAATCTGTATGGTACAAGTTGGCTTGTATATTTTTCAACACATCATCATTTATTTTTCATTACGATATTTGGTGTCAAATGTTTATTCGTTCAGTACTAAATAAAAACCTTTCTGAAATGTTTCAAATGAATAGTATTAAACTATGCATCCCAGAAAAGTCATGCATACTCAAATAATGTCATAACTTCGAATGCAACTTGGGTATTTACTGTATTTCGATTTGACTTCGAGTTCCCTACACTTCTGATTAGTATAAGCATTGCACTAAAAAATTGGCTAATACAACAGGTTAGGCTAATACATCATTGAAATAAACAATTTCTTGACACCAAACATGGGCCAGGACAAAACAGAGAAAATGCTTGAAAACGATCCATGAATACATTATTCTAAGCTTATGTTTAACTATTAAGAATAGTAGAGCATGAAATGGTACCACTTTGAAAAAAGCATTTAGGTGCTTGTTAGTACTTACAATGGTAAGAAGGGATGGTGCTGGTGTAAGGAAGCGGTAGTTTATCATTGATATCACACTTGGCAAGTGGTTGTTTCTAGCACCAACAAAGAACAGCCTGTAAAATATTAACCCAATATCTTATAATGTCAGTCCTCATAGAATATATATATTTATAAATTTTAAAACACAAACAAAAATAAGAGTACGACTGTCTTAGAAGTGCCAAACTCTCACTGATTAGAAAGGTGTCTATTTGCTTTCTTCCCAGAATTCTTTTCTTGCCTTTTTTGGTTTCAACATTTTCTTAGATATTTCATTGCTGTATTATTGTTGTGTAAGACATAAAAAATACTCTCATACTTTCGATTTTTGATTCAATTGAGATGATGTTAAATTTGTAATTTTTGTCCACAATTCGTAATACACGTGTGCATCTTTTTGCATTATTATTTCATAACAGTGTTAGATAAGATAAAAATATGTGTTTATGGTGCTAAACAGAAGACAGATTATCTAGAATTGCACTATAAATATTATCATCTATTAAGGCACCTACCTTGACATAGATAAACTCGTACCGTTCATTGAACCCATCACAGATATTGCTATTAGAATTGGTATCAACCATGCTATTTGGCCTACTGTATGTTCCGTGAAAGTCTACAAAAACATATAAACAAAATATAAAAACAGAAAAACACCTATCTCTCTGTCACTGAAAAGTCTATTATTTTCCCATGATTTGATATTTAAAAAAGAGACGTACACAACAGTACAGAAAAGTAAGTAACATTACCTAAAATAAACCTAACACTTGGTCATAACTATTCGAATTGTAAATAAGAAAGGTAAACAAATTCTTAAAGAGAGTATACTCTCCCGTTGTCTTTCACAATAACATACCGAGGTAATATAATTTTCATACTTAAAGTGTTAACTGTAGAATCTGGTTCCGACTGACCAAATTGTGAAAATTGGAGTGTATTCCAAATAGAAAATTCACGTACATGCTCTTCATAAATGAATTTAACTTACCACAGCAACTGCTGTCGACTTTATAACTTCTATAGGTGATAGTACAGAAAAATAAGCAATGTTTGCCACTATATACACTACTGTTACTATTGTAATAGAAATAATTATAGCACGAGGGAGATTCCTAAAAGCAACAAAAGAGAAAAAATTAGTATATTTATCGACAAATTATTTTCTGAAATTTGAATTTTTTCTGAAAAACAATTGCATGTAAATTTAGAATAACATCATATTGTTCAAAGTTGTATACGCTTTCCATTTGAGCTGACATATGATTGATTATAAGATTAACATGCTAGTATTGGTTAAGCCTGCATGACATATCGAATCTTCCAAAATATGAATGTCCAGTATCACAAATTTTTCAATTGTCAATTTGCAACATGTCTGTCCCTGTTGTTCGCTATCAGTCTTCCAAATATTTTGATATGATTTGTACTGAAGAGACACATATTGTTGAAATGGCCTTATGCAGAAACCAAATTAACAATAACATCGGTATTTTGTTATTTACAAAAGACAAATGAGTGTATCAACAAGATTTATATTATTAAAGTTGTACAGCTGCAACATGTTTTCTCTGTGACAAAGTGTAGTGTTTTGAGTTGTCCTTGCTTAGGTTTTATAACTTGTTGCTAACTTACTTGTGAGGTTCCAGAAGTTCATCAGTCAAAAAGTTGAGGTAGCTCCTATTGTCAAAAATGAAAAAAAAGATTGATTATTAAAATTTGATAGAAACCAAATAATAAATATAGACCGTCTTTCTTTAGCGAGAAACATTGTACTTATACTTCATATAAAGAATTGGACATTTTGTAAAACAGTAGCATTGTTTGTTGAAGATTATAACACCTACCGTGCGATTTATTGCATGCATGTACCCTGAATACATGACATGTTCAGAAATCTTAAGAATCAAACAAACCCTTGATTATATCAGAAAAACATCTACTAGGACCACAGCAAACCTTATTTTAAATATTAAAAAATATCAGATGCGATACGATAATTATTGAACTTTTTTCTCCGTATGCGCCCATTTCTTGACTGTAAAAATATTGCACTCATTTTTATGCACCATAAGAATTTGCTCGTTGAGGAATAATATACTAGCAAGTCCTGAATGAGCTGCTTAACCGTAGCTTTTATGGTCTTTGCGCTGATTTTTTTTAGTGACGGATCTATGGTCCACCAAACTCAAAAAAATTTTTAAAGACCTATAGAGCTATGGTTCCGCTGAAAACTGAATAAAATATATTGGCAAACGCATACCAAAGCAAAAACGAGGAAAGGGGAATTCTAAAATTAAGAATCCAAATTTACGGAAATTCACATCCAACACGAATCGGGACAGTAAAAGGTATTCAATAAGGCGAGACCGCATATATTAATTCGGTAATATAAGTAATCGACAATTTATACAAATAAGGAAGACTAGAACTTTGTCTAGGAGAAGGTTCATTTTTGTTTATTTGTTTTGTCTTTGTCATACTGTCTCAATTCGTGTTGCTGTGAATTGCCGTGATGTTGGATTTATGATTTTAGAATTTCTCCTTTCCTTTTCTTGCTTCGGTATTCGTTTGCCGATGTATTCTGTTTTTGCTGTTTGTAGTGCATAGTCAATAATAATTACTTACCAACCTCCAAATGCCCAAAATCCGGAATAAAATGAGATTGCTATAGCTCCCGCACTATAATCGCTCCCTGAGAAAGAATTTTGAAAATGCTGTGTATTTCCTGTAAATAAATAGCAGATCGGTTTACTCTTATATGTCCAAGCTCAATCACTCATCTCTGTTTTCAACACAAATAAAATATGCAAAATGTGATGATAATAATTACTTTCTAAAATAATTTGAAAATAATCTTAAAGACGCTATGGTGAATGGTGAATAAATATCTGCTCAAGTTTTTAGCGAGTTGCCCTTCTTCGTGAGTTTGAATTGTTTTATCATCAAATTTCTTTCAACAAGTATATGAATTCTTTATGAGGCTTATTCATTTGGATATTCTAGTTCTGATATAAAGCTTCTAGAGACTACAATCTTACATAACTATGAGAGCTTAACAATTGGTTAAATACATGGCTTAAGTTGCTAACATCATTGTCATTTAGTCAAAGACAAAGAAAAAAAACATCTTGAATTGATCATAAAAAATTAAATGAATGCTCATACTATAATAAGTGCTGTTTCAAAACAAAATTCATCTAGAAAAAAAGTAAATCTAAAATGAGTGGGAATAACCATTAAAAGTTGAATTTTACTAATCTACGCCATCTTTTCGATTATTGGTGCAAAATTTGGACCAAGTGTGCTGAAACCAATACTGAAAAAAACTTTTGGTGTTTCAATTATCTATCAATTTAGGAAGCAAAAAGTATATATATATAATAGCATTACAATGTTAACAAGTAAATGTGCATATCAAAAATTATGTGACAAATGCAACTAAATGCCCTCTGTCTTCAGCTAGTTCTAGTGAAACTAGGTATATACCACGGAATTTCATTTGTTCATTATTTAAAGGATTTGGGTAATTTTTACCATGGAAGTTATGTAATAGAGCATCCTTTATATTTTTATTTCAACAAAATTTTTATTAAGGGATAAAAAAACAAATGTTTTAGGGTAAATAACCAAAGTATGCTTCCACATTCCAAATGAAAAAAAAACAACAAAAACCATAAACAAAAAAAACAAAAAAACAAAAAAAAAACGCTGAAGTAATTAAGAAAAAAGTTAATGGTCTTTAAGTATTGAGTACGGGTGCAGCTCGGGTTACGAAGAAATATAAAATTAGGTCGGTGGAGAAACAGTGCCTTTCTGTCTTGTTGGGAATTTAATGGTTGATAAAAATAACTATATGAATATAGGCCTACATATGCCAGCAACCTATGATGATTCATACCTTGTTCTTCAACAGAGATTTTTTTGTGACAAGGCAAAATAAGTGCAACGAGAAACGAATAAGCTCCCAGGACAAAATAAGCAGTATCGTTCACTTGTCAAATGCTTCTAGGCAATCAACCAAATGATTAAAAAACAAATAATATATCTTCTTTTAATGAGTTCTTTTGGATAAAACCGGAAAAGAACTAAAATGTCCTAAACACAAAGTAGACTGATACTACAATAACTGAAATAAAGCGAACATTTCAATCAAAAGTCATAAAAGTGTTCAATCTTGGAAATTGCGTCCAGATGCAGCACTTCAAGTGAATTCAGATAATGCTAATTCCTAAAACAAATTTATAAGTTCTTTGCGATGATGTACTCAATATGTCAGTTCAAGATATCTCCAAGTCTCCAGTTCAATAAAATATTCATTCAGAATTACAAAGTGTTATTTCCATATCAATTGTCGTTCTAACGATATAAGAAATTCGTTGGAGAGTATTCCAATTATATGGATAATGATATCAGGAATTTTCCGATGACAGTAAAATGAGGACAATTTTAAATCCAGACATATTGAATTGTCTATACCCAATTATACAGCCTATACTGACTAAACCTTAAGACGAGTGGAAGGTCGTTATAAATAGGAATAGAGATGCTGTAAGCTTGTTGAGTAGCTCTCAAAAATTAAACTAGATGTTGAGCAGATTGCACTGGAAATTAAACTCGTTACATGGGTACCACCAAAATCTACAATATACATTAAAATAGATAAGGACTGAAAGTAACAATCACCTGCCATAATCCACAATTCAAATCCAGAGAAAAAACACAAATGAAAGAGAAAAGACAAACGTAAACAAAGATAGGATCTAGGGATATTTGATCTTTGTATCGACACTAGCAAAACCAGTGGTAGGAATAAACAAGTTTTAGGCAATCAAATCGTTCCATTCTCTATCATTTGTTTCCGTATAGTGAAATAAAAACTAATGAACACCAATACAGTTAGACTACTAACTCCAAGGCCACTATCTTAAAAATGAAAAGGATGAGACAAAATGTAATTTAGAAAGATGGTTAAGCAGTGTTCGCCGCCAATTCTGTCTGCTAACTCGAAGAGCCTTGTCTACTGTTAAGACACTGCCACACATCGGAAAACTTTAACCTTACCAAAGGGTTTGGTAAAGAATCGTCATGTATTTCAATAGACATCGGCAGTAACTTTGAGAGGCCAGTATACGTGTAAAATCTTCAGGTCGTTAGATCCTACATTGTGAATGAACGGATATGGAGTAAATTGCAAATGAGGGAAAGTCTCTACAAACATGACAAATACATGGTAAAAACAAGCAAAGAAACAACGCTTTTATTGTTGTTCTTCATCTTGAAGCCTAATTAATGGATTCTTGTAAAATACCCTGTCAATATCCCCTATTACGTAAAAAAGGTATATAAAGTTCCAGGTTTTCTATATTTTTCAGCAGTTTATGAATTAAAAAAAACCTTTCCGCAAAAGGGGGAGTAATAAGCTGTTGCTAGTCGTGTTATGTTTTGATATCAGATGTTCACATCTTCTGTAAACTTTTTAAAAGTATTCAATAATTAATGAAATATGTAACTTTCTCGAAAAAGTTAAATTTGTCAAGAGTAGAGTAAACGCATGTAAATCTTACCAATTGAGATATACACACCGCTTGAGGAAATCGCTGTTCGCTATAATTTATTTCAGTTCTTGTAGGTAATGATGTTGATATTAAAAAGGGAGGGATATCGTCAATATACCTGTAGTTATCACTTAAAATCAAAATAGGTTAATCAATGTTTTGTGCGGTAAAAATTGTAGGTTTTTTTAAATGATGTCCCGTTCGTAACAGAGAAAAATCTGCAATGAGAGGTGCACAATTTGTATCAGTGGGACTGTTAATGACAAAGTTCCACGAAAATGTTGTCTAGCAAGAAATTCATTGAGTAAAGGGATATGGAGTAAATATACATGGGACATAATCCCTATAAATACATGGTTAAGATTAGTCAAATGGAACAATAATTGCTGTAAGTTATATTAGAGAAGAATCCTTGCATTGTGTTAGGGACCGACCATTTAATTAGAAAGGGGGGGGGGGGCTATGGTTCTTTTTTTCTAAAAAAATATTTTGGAGCTGATTTTATGTGAAAAAAATATTTTGGCTGCCAAAATTATGAAAAAAAAAATTCTGTAGGAGGCTTTCTGCCCCCAAAAATAATGTTAATTTTGGAAAAAAATATTTTGTTGATACACGTGCAAAAAATAAATAATTTTTTTTTCGCGCGAAGCACTAAAAAAAATTTCTGTCCAGAAAAAAACCATAACCCCCCCCCCCTTCAGGTTAAATGGTCGGTCCCTTACAACAAATGAACTGAAAACCAGAAAATTGAAAAGATAAGTCGTCCCAATTACAATTTAATCAAAATTTGTAGAAAGGATTATAAAGTGTGTAGAAAAAATAAACGTCAAAAGGTGAAAAAGGTCTTTTAAAGATTTTAATTTATCTAACAATTCAAATAACTAAAAATCGACAACTTATGTCTCTTCAGTGCAGATAATATCTAAACGCTGGAAGAAATGATTTTTTGTACATTCGAGGGTAATTCCCACCATAAGTCTGAAACGTTTTTCACAGTATTACATAACTAGCTCCATTATGCAAGTAAGTGGATTGATAGGCTTGTGGTACATCAATTACTCCAGGCTGAAATAAATGGTGTTTGTAGGATTTCAGTGAAGCTACATACAAGATGAAATTTTATCTTTATGTAGAACTTGGAACCTTTAAATCAGTTTTGTTTGGTGAACGTTTTATCGTCACAATTTGAACTGAGGAAAGTGCTTGACTTCGCCTATTCATTTTGTTGGACATCGATGCACAAATTGTTATAATTCTTTCAAATGATAGCAACACTTTTTGAGTTTCTCAACAGGTACAAATACATATTTTTCACCAAGATATCTTATTTTTTACCTCATGGTGTTTACAGACAGCTTAGGGTGTGACTCGTCAAACTTTCTTAATAAAGAAATATTCTTTTGGTGACATTTGTAATGATTTTTTTATTTTTTGTATTTGAACATATTAACAGCATGTTTTCTGCACTTTCTTGTTTGAACAATTTGATTTAAAAAAATGCATAAATATAGATTACACCACAAGATCCCGTTCATTGCCATATTTTATCCACTAGAGATAGTTAAATTTCACAATTTTAATTGCGAGGCTTGCCGAGCATTTTTAAATTTTTAAATTTAACTATCGAGAGTGGATAAAATATGGTAATAATCGGGATAAAGTGGTGTAATCTTTTTCTCTAATGATCAATGATAAACACTGAGAACTGTATTCCGAATAGATTTGGCGGGAAATAGCACGGGGCTTTATTCAACATACGTTGAATAAAGAAAATTTATCCAACGGGTCAAAACCGGTTTAAACTTGACACATCATTAGAGAAAGGTCAATATACGTACCTTTTCCCATATAGACAAAGCCTATAATTATGATGGAAAGTAAAGCGATGAGTTTACTGGCAGTAATAACGATTTGGACTTTTGTTGCCCATTTCACATTTATACAGTTGACTATGATGAGTAAACCTGAAAACGAACAACAGGCAACCAATTATTACTAACATTAATTAATTTCATATAACGTTATAAGCCACTTACTTATTTTCTATAAAGCGTAGAAAAGAGGTCAAGTGACGCACATATGAACCAAAATGTTATGTTCTACATACTTTGAATGTTTCAGAATTCATATAGATCCAATTATTTCTAAAAGGAATGACTTAAAACGAGGATTTTATATGAAAAATAGCTAAAACTTTTCAAAAGTAAATTTTATGCAGCCAAACAATAGGTATATTTATTGAAAGTGTTAATTGTAGGACCAACAGAACCTTTTTCGTGTAGCCTCGATCAAACTCCTATCACCTACCTCTGATTTCGACCTCTATATATGGTCATTACGGTTTCTTACAATTTCTTATCTTTTATTTTCTTCATTGTTTGGTTTGTTTCATTTCTTTATTTCTTTTTGAAACAGATTCTCAAATCCACATAAAAATATCGCCCGTATTCGTGTTACTCCAAGAGCTGTACGTCTTTTTGCACCTCAAATCTGGAATAAATGCTGGAACGCGGCATTTTTAGAAACTAAATTTACGGTAACTTCGGTAATTGTTATTTATTAACTACAAGACGAATTTCCTTAATTGTATTTTTCTGTAAAATTTCACACCAATACACGAAGACTTTCTAAAGCAGTTGTAAATGTGAACTGTAATGTGCAAAAAGCTACCAAAGTATATTTAACTTCAGTTTCCGTGAAAGAGATTATGTTCTTTCATCATGTTTTTTCTTTCCTTAGGTTTAGGATTACAGCCGTCTTTTATGCTCAAAATGAATTCATAATTTAAAGATCTCTGATATACCATCATCTGAATCATAGACTTGGACATCTATATTCAAAACTTTACAAGCGTCATGATTTTGATTTCCCAATAGTAAAGTTTCCGTTTCTGAGTTTTATTCTATCATACAAATGAGAATAAAAATTTTGTGTAGATCCAGGGTACATTACCGGACTAAGGCCCACCAAACTATGGTAGTGTGACACAATGCTTAACTTTCCGAAGCATCTGATGATACTTCGTTTTTCTAGGTATACCCTGCTACTGCCTTATTTTTGTGGCACTATTATTCATTTTGTTATCTTCGTTTTCTCATTGTTTGATCTGCATTTATTTGCATTCCGGTGAAATTGGAAAATTTATTAAGTGATTTTGCTATTGGTTTGGTTGTCGCCAAAGTAAAATTATGTATGTATCAGTTGTCTCTGGAAAAACTGACGAACCAGCGGAAATCTCACATCCACGCAAAATAAGAACTTTTGTTTTCCGACAGTGGGTAATTAAAGCGACGTCGAAGTAAAAAACGTCACTATACGTAATAAATTCAATATTTCTTATAGTTAGCTTATAAATATCATCGTTTGAAGATCAAACTTTTGTGTAGTGACCATGACATTTAACATTAAGATAATAGATTAAAACTAAATGATGGAAATATTTTATGACAATTTTATGACAATCATTTGCAGATCAATTATTCATTGAGATGTTTGAAAACAAACATGAGGGTCACACGTGTCTTTATTAAACGAGGAGATTGTCAGTGTACGCCAGGTAATTACATAACGTGGAGATTACGCCTGGCAATTACCATACAACGTTGGGATCATTATATAGGTTGATTTATTGTCATATCAGAAAGTTTATCTTAAGAAACTTTTAAAACTGTGTACAATAGAATTACTCTTAACACTTACATATGACTAAAGCTGCCAACAAACGTATACTGGTGGACGGAGGATCACAGTCTGGATAAAGCGGCCGCAGGATGTATGTGGCAAAAATGAGACAAGATGCCGCAACACAAACTGGACAAATAACAATAAAGTTAATCCACATTGCAATGAAAGCCGGAAAGTCTCCAAAAGCTCTCCGAATGTATATATATTCACCTCCCGATTCGGGAATACATGCTCCAAGTTCAGCAAAACACAGTGCACATAGGGCTGAAAACAGTCCACACACAGCCCACATCACAATGGACATGCCTACAGATTTTACGTTAAGTAGAATTCCTACTGGAGACACAAAAATACCAGAACCAATAATAATTCCTACAATTATACATACAGCTTGAAATAAATTGATTTGTTTCTTCAATCTTATTGTTGTCACTACAAGTTCCTCCTTGTCAACAGGTTTATTGTTTACAGACTCGCTGTCGTCGGGAGAATTCGCTGTCTTTGTTTTCAAGCCATCATTTGCAACATTATTAGTAGCTGTTTTTATTACACCATTAGATAAAGAATTTCCATTTAACACCACTGAAGGTTTGTCTATGCCATTCCTATTATTGCCACCTCGTTCTCCATATGTTACTTCCATTTTTACTAGACTCTCTGAAATTTCATAACAAGACATCAGGTTGGTACAGAATATATTGAAATGGCATGTAAGGCATGGTTATATATAAAGATAAGAGATGTTATAAAGTTCAGTAGTATTTAGGTCTTAAATCTGGGTTTAAATGAATCTGTAACAATTTCAATTTCAAGGTACAATATTCACGTTTGACGCCAAGGTGTTGTCATGCACTATCAAACTATAAACAAACATACCTGGCTGATTAGTGAATTGAAGATAGATCTAATAAGCAATATAAACAAATCCTCCACGTGGGACGGTCACTTGCGGGAACATTTGCTGAAATATGGAGAAATGGCATCATTAGTAACATAATTCAACATAAGAAGTTCAGGGGTTCAAATACCCAGCTTACAAAACATCATCAAAATGCCGCCTCCAATACAATAACACAACTTGAGTAAAAAATAAATATTCTAGGCATTTGCATGATTTTCATGAAAATAAATAATTCAATTAAAATTAAAAAAAAAAACAATGTGTGGCAAATTAGAATAAATAATTTGATTTGACATTTGATGAAAATAAAAAATTTGTTCAAGATGGATATGAAAATAAATTTTCCAGACAAAAATGCCCGACCCCCCATCCCCTGAGACATCAAATGTTCTTTTCCTAAGTAATCTAGTATTATGCTAGTGGGAAACGTATCAGGGAAATATTTGCAAAACATTAATTATGTAGAACTTTACATGCTCAAAGATAAACGGTGCTGTTTCAGTGTATTATTTGATGACAACAACACCAAGTGGCAATACTTCACGCGCAATACTTGAACTGCAGTCAAAATTTACACCAAACATTCTCATTATCTGCAGTCGTACATTTTCAGTGGTATACAATTACATCTTTCTCTCTTCAATAGATAAATGAAACATGAATAAAAAAGTCAACAAATAGTCTTACCTTATTCTGCTATGGCTCACAAGGAATCATTGCATCATCTTATAGTTAATAATGGTAAAAGCATGCGAGTTATATTTAGTGTACTTTAGATTTAAAATACAATGACGGTTGATCACGACCATTGATCGTGATACAGGAAGTGTATATTAATGAATGGAATAACATTTATCTGGACGTAGTATTGTCAAGTCAAATTCGTGTGAAAGTATTGATTATCTAGTAATGCGATAAACAAGAAAACTGTCGTCCTTTGCACAGAAAAAGTCACATATAAAAATAAAGCATTGGGCACTGTCTATAATAATTTTGTAGAAATAGCAATACGTTGTCCACGAGGTGGTCAAATGTAGACGATCGTAGAACTTATCCCCGAACTTATCAAAAGAAAAAATGTTTTAGTTATATATTATTTCGAATGTATTTGCTTTGGAAAATAAACATAAGTTTTAACTCACGAAACGGAGTGACAATTTACAAATTGTTCACATATAATCAGATTTGGTTTGCATGCCAAGTAATTCCAGCTGAGAGTTCCTTATTATCTACACAAATATGAGACCCGGGTATGAGACTATAAAGACCATGATGTAACTTAATCATTCCATAAAAATATTCTTCGACTAGAACTTTGACTGTTCATCAAAACTATATACAAACCATTTAAAATAACTGACCTCAACAGATCCAGTTTCAATGGAATGCTCAAAATTGAGGCCTGTTTTCACTCCAGAAATAACGTCGATCTATTTGCTTTAAAAATTTAGTCAGAGTGTTTTAGGTATTTTGGTATATATTTTCTAAATTTCTCCCACAAAGAAATTTTTAAACGGCTATTTTTAATAATAACTGGTAGATATTGAAAAAAGGGTTAATGATTTTGAACATCACTGAAATTTACTCATCTCATTACTAAGTTCGGTTCTCACTTACTTTAAAATAGAGTCATTATTACCAAAGAAACGAGGAAGCAACTATAACATTTGATTCTGTTTTATTGATGTTTTCTATGTTAATGATGAAAGCCGTAAAAATTATACTCGGTATTTTTTATGTTCTATACTTTGAACATCTCTCCATTTTCTAATGAATCTGACTTAAATAGTAGTAAGAATATCATGTTGACTTTAAGGTTTTGTCCGGCTGTCCCGAATTCCTATCGGTGTTTACATTTGTCTTAGTTGTCTTATTTGTGTTTTCCCGTGTAGTTCCCTGGCAGATTATGACATGTAATTATATTTTTCAGTCATTGTAGATGTTTCCTGTTGTCCCTTTTATTTCATTGTATCTACAACCGTGTTATTTTTGGAACAAGATGCTTTAATTTTTTTAGTAAATAAATTTAAAAAAATAATTTATTTACTAATGTATGATATTATTCTATGTGTTGTAATGTAAATTGTACATGTTATATTCCATCTTGTTTGAAGGAGAGGATTAGTATAGGCATTGCCTGTTATCCAATCCATTTGTTTNTTGTGCATGTGCTATGTTTTATGTTTTGTATGTGTTTTGTTATGTTTTTATATATATCAGTCGGTGAAAGAGACCATTCGGGCTCATGTTTTATTGTTATAATGTATATATTTTATCCGACTTTGAATAAATATTACTTACTTACTTACTTATTGTAGATGTTTCCTGTCGTCCCTTTTATTTCATTGTATCTACGACCGTGTTCTTTTTGGAACAAGATGCTTTAATTTTTTTTAAACGCGTTTACGTTCACATGAGGGAACATTTCAATCGACGGCGATCTATTTCAAAGCACCTGAATCTATCGCAGTGGAATCCAGGATTCCACCTGTTAACCGTTTCTATTTGAGTCGACCGTTTTGAGACCACCTCTTTTAATGGGACAAAAAAAGTTCGCGTCCAATCCATCTCTTTGTGCAATGAACAGCGAAAGCGAATAAATATAAATTGCGATTGTAGTGTGAAAAGGGTCTGTAACGGGTGATTGTCCGTCATTTAAACACACACAAGGAATCAACAGCCTCTAAAATGGTTTAAGAAAATATCTGGTGATTTACTATTCGAGGATTCTGTTTTTGCAAGGTTTTCTTTTCCAAGTCTTTTGTTTACTATTAAAGTATATAACTATGTATATAATTAATCAAACCGTATACACACATATTAACCAGCGTTTTTATTTCAACCTCTATAAAGGGACCAAAATTATTATCTATTTAGTTACTTATTCTTCTTACAGTGGCGTAGTCGTAAAGTACTCCAGTTACTATTTTCGACGGCTCTTGGTTTCAACTAGGCATAAATAACGTTACAGAGTCATACTGATTAATTGTAGGGATTGTGCATTGCTGATCTATTTACCGATTACTTTCTATAGATTTAATATTACTTTCCACAGATTTAATATTTTCAAACAAACCTGGCCCTATATATTGAGTAAAAACAGAAAGTGAAATCTTAACTATCATAGTTAATTTCAGATGAGTGTAAAACTAGAGGTACTGTTGAACGCAGGAGGGCCCGCAATAGGCAGTCACTTCCTTTGTACCAAATTATCAACATTTGTTTATGAAAATATTTTAAAATAAAAATTTTAAAAGTATTGGCAAACAGGAAGTAGTGGCATGGCAAACCTGAAAATAGCTTACACGATACAACTCATCATCATGAAGCTTAAAAAGTATTGGCAAACCTGAAAATAGCTTACACGATACAACTCATCATCATGAAGCTTTACACCAAATATCAAATCATTCCCAGTTGTAGAAGCCAAGAAAACTTTGACAAAAATTTTCCTCCATAGAGTGGTATGATAAAAAGTTAAAGTATCAGCAAACAGGAAGTAGTGGCATGGCAAACCTGAAATACCTTACACGTTACAACTCATCATCATGAATCTTTAGACTAAATATCATATCATTCCCAGAAAACTTTGACGAAAAAAATTCATCCATAGAGAGGTATAATAAAAAGTTAAAGTGTCAGCAAACAGGAAGTAGTGGCACGGCAGACCTGAAAATTGCTTACACAGTACAACTCATCATCATGAAGCTTCAGACCAAATATGAAATCATTCCCACTTGTAGAAGCCCAGAAAACTTTGACGAAAAATTTTCATCCATAGAGTTGTATAATAAAAAGTTAAAGTATCGGCAAACAGGAGGTAGTGGCACGGCAAACCTGAAAATTGCTTACACGGTACAATTCATCATCATAAAGCTTCAGACCAAGTATGAAATCATTCCCACATGTAGAAGCCAAGAAAACTTTGATGAAAAATTTTCATCCATGGAGTGGTATAATAAAAAGGTAAAGTATCGGCAAACAGGAAGTAGTGGCACGGCAAACCTTTGACTNCCACTGGAAAATTGGAGAAATGGGTAGGGGCAGGAAATTTAGCCTTCCATACGACACCCAGTGCGTCTGCTCTCTTAAGAGAAATATAGAAGGGGTCTTTATACTGCATGGAGCGTGGCGTTTCTCGACACAGTTTGAATACAATGGTTCACGGTCAGGCTTTCCGTATTATGACCTGACTACCCCGCATAGACAGGGCATTCCCCTATCGACCACCTGGGGACGCGCCCGGCAGCTCTGTAGCCGAAGCCCCTGAAAACCGATTCAGGTGCCGGGTGGTTTAATAAAAAGTTAAAGTATCGGCAAACAGGAAGTAGTGGCATGGCAAACCTGAAATACCTTACACTTTTCAACTCATCATCATGAAGCTTTAGACTAAATATCATATCATTTCCAGTTGTAGAAGCCCAGAAAACTTTGACGAAAAATTTTCATCCATAAGGTTGTATAATAAAAAGTTAAAGTATCGGCAAACAGGAGGTAGTGGCACGGCAAACCTGAAAATTGCTTACACGGTACAACTCATCATCATAAATCTTCAGACCAAATATGAAATCATTCCCACATGTAGAAGCCAAGAAAACTTTGATGAAAAATTTTCATCCATGGAGTGGTATAATAAAAAGGTAAAGTATCGGCAAACAGGAAGTAGTGGCACGGCAAACCTGAAAATTGCTTACACGGTACAACTCATCATCATAAAGCTTCAGACCAAATATGAAATCATTCCCACCTGTAAAAGCCCAGAAAACTGTGACCAAAAAAAATTGTTGATGGACAGACGGACGGACAGATGGACGGACGGACAAAGTGAAAACTATAGGGCACCCGCATCTCGATGCGGGGCCCTAATCAAATGGAATAAAACATTTTACATAATATCACATTATGTAGATCTTTATCAAGTTCATATAAGGCCTCTACAAACATTCTAAGTTATTCTTTTTAAATGATACATCGCGTTGCTTCTAACAACTCTGTGTAGAATCAAAAGAACATTGTTGTTACATGTTTGAATGGGTCGTCATTTTGAGAGTGACTGGTAATCACTGAGGATTGCTCTTCTTTAGATATCAAAATCAGATACTACCACCAAGGACTTGTCGAGCGCGTGACGAGGGATACGCTGAAATTTTTAACATAACTGGACAAAAAGCATTCCAGTTCGATTACGGAAAAGCGACTCCACGTGTTGACCTCTGCATTTTTTTTCTCACTTCCGTGGAAAAAGTACATTCACCAACTAATACATAAATAACAATGATTTTGTACAAGTTTCCATTACAAATTCACTGGAAGACAAATACATATAGTTTCTGTATCAATGAAAACATCAATTTTCATAATTTTCTTATTAATTTTCTTTCCTGATTATAAAAATACTTAATAATTTACCCCTGCGACAGTGCTAAAAAACAAGGTACAAATGTATTATTGTCAATCCTCTTCTGAGCACACCATGACTCTTGAAATCCTTGGGCCAGTTGACACAACCCCAGAATGAATGACTTGTTAAGGCCATCTCTGCATATTATATATAAACTGTTCCAGAAAATGGATAACAATGCCTTACGTTATCATTACAATCATATTTTGATTGTCTGGGACAATAAAATAGGTACAAATAGGTTATTATTGTCAAAACCTTGAAAAGTTTTTCGCAACAGTAGACCACTTTGGTGTAATAAAGGGCTATGCCGAGCGCAGCATGATACGACTGCAGCATGTGGAACAATGAAATTTGAACAAGTGGTAAACTAAAATGAATGTGGACACAGTAATTTGCTGGACACAATAAGGACCTTGACACATAAATTAACTGGACACAAATTAGTGAAAATAAAAACTAGCCCTTTTAATCCCTTATTACTAGGATATTGTAAGAGCTAAGAAATTCTGTTGATTACCATCAAAAGAAATAAAAAGAAAAAACAGGTTGAAATCCAATGAAAAATTAATATTTCACATATTTTGAAATATTGCAATTTCGCCCCTTTGACCCATTATAGCTTGGAAACTGAAAAGCAACGCAAAATATACTGCCATATTACTGAAAGCTTACAATGAGAACAATCCAAAGAACAAAGGTAATCAACGATTACAAAGTTCGCCTCGTTATGGCAAATGGACACAGAAACCCAATTTGGCCAAAGTGCTGATTTACCATCCCTAATGCATATATACAAAGGCTAGATGATCTTACCATGTACAGTAACTGAATTCGAACATAAACTTGAATGTAAGTCAATCATGCAGAAAATGTAGGTCAAAGTGACCTAATTTTGCTTGCATGCTGACCAGATGCATGCACATGCAAGGTTAGATGATCCTATCATGTACAGTTACTGAGATATCAACGTAAACTTGAATGAAAGTCACTCAAGCGGAAAATATAGGTCAAAGTGACATTATTTTGCCTGGATGCTGACCTACCGTCAAAGATGCATGCACATGCAAGGTTAGATGATCGTACCATGTACAGTTACTTAGATCTGAACTCGGACGTAAATTGGAATGTAAGTCGATCATGAGGAAAATATAGGTCATAGTGAACTTATTTTGCCTGGATGCTGACCTATCGCCATAGATGCATGCACATGCAAGGTTAGATGATCCTACCATGTACAGTGACTGAGATCTGAACTCTAACGTAAACTTGAATGTAAGTCACTCAAGCGGAAAATATAGGTCAAAGTGACCTAATTTTGC
>MJUU01000039.1:19483-29578 GCA_002080025.1 Modiolus philippinarum | reverse complement strand
AATCCGTCCACTAGAACCAAAGTTATGCTGTCCACAGACACGAAAATACCTAATTTAATCCCTTTTTGGCCCCTTTTTTGCCTCTTTTTCAAAAACGGGTTCGGCAGGGTATGCGAAATTAAAACCCGGGCTTAAGCTTGTGCCAACAAACATCATGCTAAAATTTGGTAACAATCCGTTCACTGGAACCAAAGTTATGCTGTCCACAGACGCCGACGCCAGCGCCAGCGCCATACCATAATACGACCGCAAAATTTCTGCGGTCGTATAAAAAGTAGAAAGTACATGTTTGCTTCTTGCTGACATTATTTCAATTAATATTTTTGATTTGGTTTCCTCATGTGCCCCATATCTCTTTTGACCTTCAGAATATCTTACTGTTTTTATGCATTTCGATGCATTTCAATGATATATGCAATTTCTTTAATGACTATTCCATAACCAATAAATATGTTGTTAATTAAATCACTAAAATTTGAGTACATCTTATTCCTACATATTCAACAAGTATCAAAGTTACCTGTGTTCTATACTTTGTGTCATTGTAACTTCATCTGCTTCAAACTGTAAAAGTGTAGCCTTGGCCTGACTCACATAAAATGGGTGTGGTCCAGGGCTGCCTTTTTGAGATTTTGAGCACCCACCTGCCTCCAGTAAAGTACACAGTAAAAAGTGTTTCTGAAATTAAAGAAAATTAAGGACAAATTAGCTATTTCTTCTGTTTAATCATTTCTAGCATAAGGTAACAAAATTTAATAATACAATAATCATGTAACAATGTAGCATAACTACTTTCAATTTCTTGTAAATGATCAGTTATCATTTGCAGAAAATAACCAAATAAATGGCCAGAGTTGATGATATTAAAGTTATCCTGTTAATACTATATTAGATCATTAGAAAGAGATAAATGGTCTGTAACCCTTTAGGTATATGTATATCTTAGCCAGAACAAGTTTTTAAATTGAGACAAGCTCTGTTTTATACACAATACCATATAATAAGCCAACTTCTTTACACTGGCATGCACCTATCTGCAAGAATATATGTAAGTTTTCTCACCCTACCTGTAGTGCTTTCTATGTAGCCAATGCCTGGGTGAGATTTTTCCGTCTCACCCAGCCATTTTCCGTCTCACCCACCCGCCTGGGTGTGAACATCTACACGATCTTTTTCCCGCTATTTTGTGTCAACTTGACATTCAAATTGTACTTCTTGTTTTTTCTTTTTAGATAAGCACATTTTCCAACAACGTCGACTTATAAAACTGTGTCTTTAACACTTGACACCTATTATTTGTGCCAGATAATTCTGAAAATAACGTAATACTCAACATTCAAATATCCCGCTTGAATCTTACGATGTCATAAAAAGAGGAGTAACTCCCGTAAGTAAACAAAAGTCAGGAAGGTCAAATTTCAGATCAACAATTTCAGTATATAAGTAAACACAAATGAAAAGCCATTGTAAGCCAAGTTAATGATTGTGTAATGTAATATGTTTTGAATAATTTAGTGTCAAGAGAAATCCAACGTTATGCTTGATAGTACGAAACATGATGTAACATGTACAATGTCAAAATGAGCAAATCTGTCTGTGTTGGTAGGGTGAGAAAACAAATCAAACATGGGTATGTATGCGAGACAAGGTAAATCTCACACACCCACCTGTGTTAGATTCATTTTTTTTCCAACACACAATCTAGATTTGGTGCCCACCAGTAATTTTTCTTAATCTTTTAAGTTGTGTAATAAGAGAAGAAGTTCATATCTTCATTTTGATCCAACAATGAATTGAACCAACAATCATAGGCACTCTAAGCAAAGATTTACTAAGGCATACTTACCATTCCCACTACAAGGAGGAACCACCTTCCATGAGGACGATGATATCCAGGTGGACACGACTGACTTTGATGACAGTACTGTGAAGGGAACATTTCTCTCCATACTACCAACTCCTCTACAGATTTCCTGGCTAACATTTTTAGTATACAGTGGTGTTTTAAGAATAAATGAATGTCTTTTAAATCTGACTGACTTAAATGGTTACCCAGTAAATATTCCTGAAAATCAGAAAGACAGAAATCTGAGTGTACTAGATTGTAATTTGTAACAGCCATCATAGTGAGTAAGCAATCTTCAGATAACTGTTATAGATTGTACTTGGTAAAGTAAGCCTAAATAACCATGTCACAGGGTTTCCAAGAAATATTTTTGTTATTGTACACTTGAAATGATTGTGGTATTTTTCTTTTTCCATCCTGATGAAAATTATCAACTGGAGATATTGCCAGAGGACATGTCATTTATCTTAGATATTAGATATTTGATATCTCTTATTATTTGTAAAACTTTGAAATAATTAATATAATCATAATAGCCTATTTACCTTGTAAAATACACAAGTTCCAAGAATGGAGTATTCCCTTCTTTCCTCCCTGGATATTGGATCAAGCTGAAAAATATGTACAGCGTGAGTTTAAAACAAGTTCCTTGTACAAGGACTTGACTGGTTCATGAAAAATGACTTTATCTGGTGACAAAGTTTCAAATTTGTACCTGTTATCATTGCAAAGATAAATACAACAAAACTGTGTAAGAACAGTATCATCAGAGTAGGAAACCCATCTTAAAACAAGTGTGGATTGTATTGCAAGGCAATACAGAAGTCCCCTACCAATGGAATAATTCTTTGTTATACCAGCAAAAATAGCTAAAGAAGAAAAGTTTTCTGAACCCAAGGCCCATAACTCAGTCAGAAATAATGGACCCAACACATACTCAAACTTGATCTGTAACCCAAAATGATGGATTAACAATGCACATATCAGCTTAATATCTGAAACGGTTAAGAACAAAAGTCCGGAAAACCTATATTTTACCAAAACTTTCTAAGTCCAAGGCCCATAACTCTGTCAAATATCAATGGAATGGAACCAAACTCAAACTTGATCTGTAACTCATAATGGTAGACTCACATAGCAAATACAATGTATTAACTTCATATCTGAAACGGTTAAGCAAAAAAATCTGTAAAACCTATATTTTACCAAAATCAAAGGCCCATAACTCCGTCCAAAATCAATGGACCAGAACCAAACTAGAACTTGATCTGTAACTCATAGTGGTTGACTCACATAGCAAATATTTACTTCATATATGGAACGGTTTAGAAAAAAAGCCTGGAAAACCTATATTTTAACAAATTTTTCTAAGTCAAATGCCCATAACTCGTCCAAAATCAATGAACAGGAACCAAACTCGAACTTGATCTGTATCTCATAATGGTAGACTCACATAGCAAATATTAGTTTAATATCTGGAACGGTTTAGAAAAAAAGTCCGGAAAACCTATATGTTACCAAAATTTTCAAAGTCAAAGGCCCATAACTCCGTCCAAAATCAATGAAGCGGAATCAGACTCGAACCTGATCTGTAACTCATGGTGGTAGACTTACACACCAAACATTAAGTAAATATCTCTTATAGTATGGGAAAAAAGTCTGGAAAACTGAGTGTGATGGACTGACAGACTGACGGACGGCAAACCTAAAGTCCCCTTCAAGGAAGCCGGTAGGGGACTAATAATTTACTCTAAAGAACATGTAACATTTATTACTGCTGGTTTATTATTATTCTATTAATCCTTTGTTTACCACAATTCCACAACAGTCAGTTTAGCATAATTTTACAACCTATCCAGCAACATTAATTGGTATATAATTTCAACAGCTTATCAAACAACATATATTGGTATGTTATTTCTATAAGTACGAAAAAACCAGTTTGATTTTATTTTACTTACAAGATCGTCAAAATCAGAAGCTTCAAACTCGCTGAGGATTTCATCACATAATAACTGTAAAAGAAGAATAATGTCATGATAATATTATTACCTGATCATGTTGTATGCCCATGTAACTGTTATAAATAGCATTAACAGATTCATATGCTAGTTTTCCCTATAATTTCAACCATAATGGCTGATTTTTACAAGATAGATTTCACACTTTCATGGCTGGTGACACCCAGTTTTTATTTAATTTTTTTCGTATGCTCTAATAGCAAATGATAAGTCATGGAAATATCATAAAATTCTATCAGACCGTTATTAGACACCTGTACCAACTTAAATTAAATTTTAGTTTTATTACTTTCTCATGTAACAAATTAACCCTGTAACCTTATGGGCAATATTATACATCTCTGTCCTGCTATCAATGTATTGGCAAACAGAAAATAGCGAGCTGAAAGGGGAAATAAAAAAAACACACACCATACTTATGCATCAGACCAAATATCAAATTATAACATACATAGGCTGGAAAATCTCATCCTAAATTTCTATGAAAAAATAAGTTGATGTATCTGCAAACAAAAAATAGAGGTAGTCACAAACTAAGAAAGGAAAGGTGCATTAAAAACCCACCATACAAAAGCTTCAGACTTAACACCAAATCATTACTACATACATTTGCCAATTAAATCATTGATGAAAAATTTCATTTTAGGCTGAGGAATCCTTGGTGGAAAATTTCACTATACTATAGAATCACAATATAGAATTCTAATGCACTTATGTTTGTAACACTAATTTTGATTGGATGGCATCAGAATTTTGAGTGGGTAAAATCCACGATTTATCGTTGGAACCAATAGCAACGTAATGGCGCAGACGCACACTAAACTTCCTGTGATTTAAAAATCAATTTTAAATATTTTTTTTGGATTTGCATGATAATAGAGATAACCAAACTGTATTTTAAGATCTTCAGGGGTAAATCTAAGATTTTACTGTTGCAAACATCAGTTTGCAAAAGTAAAATCTACGACTTACCACCTCAGATCCTAAAATACAGTATGGTTATCTCTAAAATACAAAGTTGTCAGTAAACCAGAGACAATAACAAATACAAATACAAAAGCTTCAGTCCAAAAATCAAATCAATACTACATACACAGGCAGAGAAATCCCAGATAAAGTGTCCCAGACAGGCAGACAGATGAACAGACAAGGGTAAATCAGTATACAACTTACCTGTTACATGGGGAATATAATTATAAGATAATATTCTGTGAAGTTAAGGCGACCAGAAATTTATTACTCTTCCAATATAAAAGGCAGTATCAATCAAAGAATAACATTTAAAGAGTTTAGCGCTAAAATTAATTTTTACCAAATAAATTTTCCCATCAATAATGCAAAATAGATGCATAGCCTGATGGAAACAATCTTTAAAATAGGAATTTACTAAATGGCAAATGTAACAATTTGTATGAGTTTTCTTTGAACTTGTGAGGCAAATATTTTCAGTATTTGCTACTGCCAGAATATGATGAATTATTATCAAAAAGAATCTTAGGGCACGCCTACTTTGTCTATCAGAGCACCAATAAAAACAAAGAAATATACGTCTGCAAAAACTGTTAGGATCGTAAAAATTCTTTTAATAACTTATAGCCATTTTCCTGATTTTCTGAAAATTGATTTTCAGTAATCAAAATTTGTTCTATCAAATAATTAATTTAATTACAGATAAATAGACTAATAAAAGTTTTGTTTCTGATTTTTCAAATATTGTCTCCAATAATAGACTGGCCCACAAGTGAGCACCTCCATTATTGTTAGAACAAAACTTTCTATTATTTTATATATAACAACAATCATTTTATGGGTTCAGTGTAAATGTAACATTCTTAACGTAAGTCATGATTGTTTGAATACTAACCTTAGTATCATCTGTGAAGTTCAGGGCTTTAGGACCTGGTATTAACTCTGTAAAAATCTTAGACGACTGACTAGACAACATGGCACTCTGGGTAATATTATGTAAATTATGCAGAGACAAGGAAAATAGCTGGTCCAATTGGCTTCTGTGTTTCATGTCCCTGAAAGCACTGAAATGAAAAAAATTTATTTTATTAACTGCAAATTACACGATACAAAATTTGCTTCAACATAAACTGCCTAAACATAAACTTTGATCATCCATGGCATGAACTGCACTAACTCAAACAACATGGATGTAACAAACAATATCTGTGGTCCCTAAGTTCAAGTTCAAACATAGTTCGACCTCAATATCTCGAACACCTCTTTAGCTCATACTGTCCCTTGGGTGTTCAAGCAATTAAATTTGAACTTGGATACCAATAAAATTACACATTCTTTTTAAAATATATGGTTCTTTTCACATACATTTCTGATACAGTATACATATAATATTCATGTCAAATTCAACAACGTAAAATCTCACAAATAAATATTTTTACATTGTGCATTTTCAAATAAATTGCTTTATAAAATAATTGCACCTTATGTAACTAAGCTGCATTCTCATTGGTTAATAGCAGTGGCAATTTTTTGGCAAATACCCCTTCACTGAGATGCTTGTCATGGTATTTGCCCCAGTCATCTGTGCGTTTTGATGACAGAGACATTTGGTGTAACTATACAGATATACCATGAACGTCAGGGTATTTGCCAAAAATACAAGTCTTGGGTCTATTTACCACCTAACAACTTATATTTTTGGCAAATACCACCCCTCTTGAAAAATTACCACAAATTAAGTTCCTAACATTTGAAATTTATTTTCAGCTATACATATTATGTAGGATATATAACTAGTATTTTTACCTACCCATGTAACGGACCATATAACACCAATATAAGCTGATGAAGCTGTTGTAAAATGTCTTCTACACATGCTTTGGAAACTCTAAAAAGTTCAAGTAAAAAAAATTAGAGAAAATAATTTACTATTTAATGCTTAAACAATTTGTATAGTGAATTACTAAATTAATTTGCATGTACATATAAATGTTACAACTATAAATTAGTACTGAGTTTTCCTAGAAGATAATTTTGCATTAAAAAAAAAAGAAAACAAGATGGGAGCAGTCGAGAACGACAGCTAATCCCCACGCCTGTAGTAATTATATTTCCAAATTCAGTTGAAGTTTCAAAATATCAATTCTCAAAAGTAACATCAATCTCAATGAGGCATCCACTGACCTAAGATGATTGTTGTAGTATGTCAGATATGAACCTTAACACAGACTATAACTTGAGTCACTGAAGCGAAAAATGTAGGTCAGAGTGACCTAATTATCATCTGAAGCAGCATCACTCTCCAAGACTCATCCACTGACTAAAGATGATTGATGTGCTGCATGTAGTATCTCATATATGATCTTAATCCAAACTTTAACCAGAGTCATTGAAGTGTAAAATGTAGCCCAGAGTGACCCAATTATCATCTGAAGCAGCATCACTCTCCAAGATGCATCCACTGACCAAAGATGATTGATGTACAATATGTTGTTTCTCAGATATGATCTTACGCAAACTTTAACCTGAGTCATTGAAGTGAAAAATGTAGGCCAGACCGTCAGAGTGACCTAATTATCATCTGAAGCAGCATCACTCTCCAAGACGCATCCACTGACCAAAGATGATTGATGTGCCACATGTAGTTTCTTAGATATGAACCTTAAAACAAACTTTAACCTGAGGTGGGAAGAACGTACAGACACTCGGACGTACGGATGGGCGAGATGCTTTATCCCCTACCCAACTACGTTGGGCCAGGGGATAATAATAATACAAGTCTTTAACAGAATAAAATTAAAACTATTAAATTTTCATGCCCTTTATATGTTGAAGAATGCAACCTTCAAAGTGACTTTACATACTGCTACAGGTGAATTTTCTTTCAGGACCAAGGATATTATACAATTTTAAGAAGTTCTGTTTTTGGGTGATGCCGTTCAAGGGATGGATTCAAAATGAAAACTGTTACCAGAAGTGCAAGACATTGATCTCTATGATCAATAAAGGCTATGATTTGATCTTTCCCTACTGCATTCTTGTAAATTTCAATCAAGGCTGGCATTTATCTGTTGAAATACACTTGTGTATCATGATATAAATACGACATGTTGAATAAAGTTGGTTGATTTTGTTGTTAGCAGAATTTGTCTCAAGTTGAAAATAATTGAAAACTGAAATTGAAAATAGAATATACTTTTGACACTGATCTATGCAGCTGGAGTTGTAAATACAGAGGGGCAGGTTTTTGAGAGGAAATTTTATCTTGTTAATCTTGGTAAAAATTCAATAAAAAAAACATCATTAGGTTTATGAAAGATTCCCAAATTTTCAGGGGCATTTTGAAGGGACCTCCCATTTTCAGAGGACTGGTTCATTATACTATAGGGAAATGGGACAGAGAAAGGAGAGGTGTGGGTACCCATAAACCAGTTTAACCCTACCGCTGGCTTTTGCTAGTGTCAGTAACAAGTCCGGCTGTCCCGAGTTCCTATCGTTGTTTACGTTTGTCTTTTGTATTTTTATTTTGGGTTTTTTTCTTGTGCAGTTCCTTGTTACTTTGTGGCATGCGACTATGTTTTTCGGCCATTGTAGGTGTTTCCTGTTATCGTTTTTATTCTATTTTAACGGGTTCTATTCTTTTAAAATATGAAAGTAAGAAGTTGTTCCTTCATGACAACCTGAATCATACTTACTTATCAGCAGGAAGTCCAATAACCAAGACATCCTGACCATCTCTTTGGTATGCTATGTGTATCTTCTGTCTTTGGTGGACCAATGTTGAACTGCAAATACATAATTTACAGTTGTGCTTAATGTAACAGTGTAATGTACATGTATATATCACATGCATAAAACTACTTTTTCATGAAGAAGTCTTCAATAGGACAACCAATAATTACAAATAAATCTTTAAATCATTTATCAGATGAAATTGTTTTTCAGGGAGTATGAGTGTCAGAAATTTTGTAATTACCGTATATACTCGATTATAAGTCAGAAATTTGGGAGCTAAAATTCATTTCCAGAGAAGGGATCCGACTTATAAGAGTAACCAAGAACCAAGGAGGAAAGTCGAGAACGTAAAATGTCCGGTAGACACATTCAATGATGACCAAATACAGTTTGCCGGTATTCAACAATCATCTGGTTCTATTGACACATTATTTATTACTTTTAATAAAAGAAATAAGCATTTTTAGTTGTTTTCTTACTAAATTCACGATTTTTTCATTTCAGCGTCATGGAGGTACTTTATGTGTGTTTACGTTTCACTATTTGTGTACTAAGTTGATTTCACTAATTACCGAAAACCGACAATAACTAACACCTTTCTCCTAGGAATGTCATATCGTATCTTATGTGACATTTCCAATACTGTTTATTATTTTTTTTAACTTTAATTCCATATAAAAGAAATAATTTATATTTTAATACTAATTTTAGACCGGCTGTAAAAATTTTTAATATTGGAAACATGTACTTTTGATCTCATTTCGTTTATCATATCTTTGGGTATTTGGTCGTACCATATAAGTAAACAAACTTCAGTTATTCCCCCTTAATACGATGTCTTGGCTAGAAATGTGAATAAGCTGCTTTCAGCACATGTAAAATGCTTCACACGCAGCATTTATCTCATGTAGAAGACATTCTTTTATTTCAATGTACGCCATTTAATAAATTATAGCGATTTCATGTTGAAGTTTTGGTACACAACTTGACAACGATCTCCGACCGACTTATAATCGTGATCAACGCTAAATACAAAGTTTTTCTTCACGAAAAGACCTTCCGACTTATAATCGAAAATATACGGTAGAATTAAAAACCTGGCCTTTTGTTTTGAAGAGCTTTACAAATAAAACTAGATGTTGTCGGAAACGACAGCTATCCCCGCACTCCCTGTTTGACACAGAAAACAGTTGTTTTACACCCTTGGCATATTTTTTTGACTTTATTTTAAATCTACCTATTGATAGTCATTTTTGTTACTAAAAGAATTCTAGGATATATGGTTGCTAAGTAGAATTCCAAAAATAAGTGGTCTTTGAGACTTTCAGGAAATTTACCAAAATTGGAATCAAATATTTTTGAAATCCAATTGATGAAAATGTTCATCCATAACAACACAAACATTTTATGTATGGTTGCTAGGTAGAATTCCCAAAAATAAGTGGTCTTTGAGACTTTCAGGAAATTTACCAAAATAGGAATCAAATATTTTTGAAATCCAATTTATTAAAATGTTCGTCCTAA